>JAWQFJ010022290.1:15000-30000 GCA_034096865.1 Theodoxus fluviatilis
CGCATGTTTGTGGGGCGAGCGATTTGATGGCACACAAACATAATTCTGTGGTTGTCTAGCTCTTTTCAGTCTTCATTGGAGTTATTGACTCTGGAAGTTGCTTAAACGAATGGACGATAGTTACCACCTTCCTTCCTGCAGCGAACCTGATGGCTCTCACGTACAGCTTGCTGTAAATGGGGGTGCCACGGCTTCATTTCAACACAAACTACACTGGTCCGCAAAAGTTAAGGGCCACATAAACATGTCTCTCTCAAAAGGAAACAAAAAAAAATCTGCAATTCAAAGAATGATTTAATTCAACATTTACCCAATTGATTTATGCCAAAAATTCATTGACAAGTCAAAACTCATTAGCTTGGCATCCGTCAGAAGCAGCCCACCCCCCTTTCTGAAAGTTGCAAGGAATGTCCAGTCAGTTTGTCCATGTTCAATAACGGGTGTGGCCACCATTTGCTGCCAAACAATCCATCACCCGTTGCCTCGTCGAGTGGACAAGGTTCTGCAGCATAGGTTGGGGGATGGCGAGCCACTCCTGCTGCAGGAACTGGAAGATCTGAGCAGCATCTGCGGGATGGGGGTGATTGTCCACTACGCGGCATCCCAGAATGTCCCACAAGTTTTCAATGGGAGCCAGGTCTGGGGAACGTGCTGGCCAGTCCATGCGGACAACCTGCTGACGCTGCAGAAAGTCCCTCACCACCACAGCACGGTGAGGGGTGGCATTGTCGTCCTGTAAACAGGAGCCACGTCTCATGGCCCGCAGAGTGGGGACGATGATCGGCCTGACAATCTCATCTCTGTACCTGATGCCGGTCAGGTTGCCTCGGATGAGGTACAGAGGAGTCCTCCCATGGAGATGAAAGCCTCCCCACACCATCACAGATCCCCCTTCATAACGGTTGTGATCTTGGATGAATCGCTCGCCTACACGTCGCCACACGCGCCTCCGAGCATCACTGTTCGACACGGTAAACCGAGATTCATCTGCAACCGAGTGGACGGGGGGGGGGGGGGGGGGGGGGGGGGGGGGGGGGAGGGGGACGAAATATGGAAATAGAGAGAGTTGAAAAGGGGATAGGTTCAATATGTTTGAAAAGAAACAATTAGGAATAGGCTTTCTCAGTATATAATATTTAATCCGATATTAACACAGCTATACAAAAGCACAATAGCAAACTAATATAAACCAAGACAACACATTAGTCAGAGTATCATAACCATAAAAACTAAAATGGGAAAATTACCCAAAAATGCCAGCATCAAATAATGGAATAGTCCATGCATTTAAAGAAAATTCAACAGTTTAAGTTGTGCTATTATATACAACTAGCGGGTACCCGTGCTACGCACTGCTGATGTGTGAATATTTTATAGCATATTTACATACAAACTCAGACTGACTTGGAAATACCAAACACATTGATAATAAAAGAAGAGTAAGTACTGTTGCATGTTGAAAAGTGGATTAAAATAATAAAAAAATAAAACCTTCCGGGGCATATGATCCGAGTTGGTCCACCAAAAATGCGATCATAGGACGAAGGCCGACTGAAACTTGTGAGGACCTAAAAAAGTCACTTCAAAGTCAAATTTGGTCACGCCAAATACCCTACTATCTCTTCCCAACCGTCCTCTGGGCCGACGCCAAAAAGCAAAGCGATCGGCGAAACGGGCTCGGAGGAGTTCTTGCATTAAGTTTTACCTTTTTGCGTATTAATATATAGATCTACAAAAGCCCACAGTGAACTGGTAATACTTGTTGTTGTAACTGAACATGGGGTGGTGATGATAACATTCCAAATGACAACAGTGAATGGGTCACTCAATTGCCTACAGAACAGCAGTATAACCAGACAACTCCTGACGATCCAGTCCAAATGATAGAGTAGCCTATCCCTGTGGAATAACATCTACCTATTAAACACCCAATAGTCCATGAGTAATCCTATCATGACTATTTCCCAGGAGCATTATCTGAGTTACCGAATCACCCGATCCAGGGTAAGGCGACCAAGCACATGCATCTACTATACATTGCTCCACCAAGGCATTCTGACATACCATAATCGATTTACTGGTAGTGATGGGCACTTGAACACAGCAAAAGACCGCCAGAACTAAATTCCAATATAGTAATAGTATAGAACTATCCCAACTACATGGAAACATTGCCTTCTCCAAAACCTATGTTCCCTAACTCTGGAATCTCACGCCAACATACTAACCCTACTGCTGGGTCAAATGTAAGTTTCCATTAATCACAGTCACAAGGGGAGTGGTACATGAATACACAGCTTTGACAACATTATGCATAAAATCATTGTAAGTACAACCAAGAACATCAGTAATAAAAACCACTGACGCTGAACCTCCAGGTTTTGGCATTAAAAAAAGAAGACATGGTTCGAACCCGCAACCTCTCGAGAAAAGAGGGGGGGGGGGGGGGAACACACACACACAAACACAAAAAACCAGGTCGGGTTCGAACCCACAACCTCTCCAAAAAAGAGAGAAAACACAAGTTTCAGCGCAGAATCGACCCTGGTCACGCATGACCTAGAGTGCAACGCTCTACGAAATGTGCCAGTAGAGAACTGGTGTGACCCAGCACAAAATATTGTACAATCCTGGCGTGGTTTATGTCCAGCAACTGGTTTTTGTCGACAGACCACGAACTGTTTGGTTTTTCATACGGATCTAACCCATCAACGTCAATAATCTTCTCGTAGTACCGCTTTTTTGCGTCTGCTGGTAGACGTTCAACATATGAAGAAGCCATTGTTTTGCTGAAAGTAGGAAAAGATAACTCTGTTTGACTTGATCTCGATTAGGCCACGCATTTCGCCATTCAGTCAAATGACATTTTAGGGGTGGGGGGTGGGGGGGGGGGGGGGGGGTTCGAGTTTACGACCTAAATAAATCCTTTTCTTTTCAAACCTCGATTCTGAAAATTTGATACATTTAATCGGACCTAACTTCCAATAAGTGTGCAAAATGTCAAGGAAATCCGTCCACTACTTTTTTAGATATCAGCCATTAAGTCGGGACTGACAAGACACACAGACAGATAAAGTCTATAGGACCTCCAGTAAATCTGGAGGGATAACATGCGATAATGCACACACCTCATGATAGGCTAGGTCATCCGATCCTCGATTGACCTCTTGTTCAGGAATACTTCAGCGCCCAAACATTCGGCACACACAATGACATGTTTCATTACAGCTGAAGTACAGGGTAAAATCTTGACAGCACACAGTCACACCAAGACTAAGTTTATTCCAAGAAACCAACCAAAGGGATGCGAGAAGTATTTCACTCAAACCGCATGGAAAAGAGTACTTCAGCGCCCAAACATTCGTCACACACAGCGACATGTTTCCTTACAGTTGAAGTACAGAGTAAAATCTTGACAGCACACAGTCACACCAAGACTAAGTTTATTCCAAGAAACCAACCAAAGGGATGGGGGAATGCGAGAAGTATTTCACTCAAACCCCATGGAAAAGAGTAAGATAGTCTCACGACAACACAGAGAAAGACAATGAAAGCTGGTTCTAACGGAACTGATTCTTAACTGCCAACGATGAAAGCAACTAGAACACAATAATATTTCACCACAGTTTGGAAAGGAAACCTCTCTCTTCCTCTGACTCAGATTGGTTAACAATCTCCCGGTCAGCCTCATCATTAATTACAATAACTACTAGAAAATTACAAACCAATTGATTTTCCAACTTACCCCATTCCCATGGTCAGTTTAATGATGTCATGAATGACGTCAGAAGGGAAAAAATGCATTAATGGAAAAGAACACAAAACAAGAAGGGCAAAGCCCATAAGACTCACATGCTTGACCTTATCTTTACACGACCTTGACCTTCAAGGTCAAGGTCAAACAACTAAACCTACCAATGACATCATACACTAAGAAATGCTTTACACATTTTCCTACCAAAATACACGTGACCTTGACCCAAGGTCAAGGTCATCAAGGTCATACAACACAAAGCTGTTAATTCAAGACATAGGAAGCACAATGGTGCTTATTGGCACATTCTACCATGAGATATGGTCACTTTTAGTGGTTCACTACCCTATTTTGGTCACATTTCATAAGGGTCAGAGTGACCTTGACCTTGATTATATGTGACCAAATGTGTCTCATGATGAAAGTATATCACGTGTACTACAATGTTATGAAGTTTGGAAGAGTTATCTTCCATAGTTCAGGGTCAAGGTCACTTCCAAATATGTATACAATCCAACTTTAAAGACCTCCTGTGACCTTGAAGCAAGGTCAAGTCACTGTGTATGCTTGTGTACGCCTTGTCATCCTACACCATCATGCCAAATGGGTGCTGATAGACTTAATAGTCTCTGAGAAAAATCCAACGTTAAAGTTTTTTTTACGGACGACAGGACACTCGGCCGCCCGGCCGCCCGGACGGCCGCCCGAACAACACTGGTGACGTAGTATAAAAGTATAACATGTGTACTACAATCTAATGAAGTTTGGAAGAGTTATCTTCCATCGTTCAGGGTCAAGGTCACTTCCAAATATGTATACAATCCAACTTTAAAGACCTCCTGTGACCTTGACCTTGAAGCAAGGTCAATCAAACTGGTATAAAAAGATAGGGATTACTTTGCTCTATAGGTCAGGTATCCAATCTTAAAAACTCAGAGAAAATTGGGAAAATGTGAAAAATGGCTGTTTAAGACCCCTGCGACCTTAGGTCTAGTCACTATGTATTTTTTTGTACGCCTTGTCATCCTACACCATCATGCCAAATTGGGTGTTGATAGACTTAATAGTCTGAGAAAAATCCAGCGTTAAAAGTTATTTACAGACGCCCGGAAGCCCGGACGGACAAAAAGGGTGAGTACATAGACTCACTTTGCTTCGCATACGAGTCAAAAAAAAAGAAAAGAGATCCTCGTCCAAAAATAGTCCTCGGAGCAAAGCAGGCTCCTTCACCAGTGCAGAGAAAGTCTACATGCAACCATGCCTTGAATAAACCCTGTGATCAAAGTTCACACCACTCGAGTGCATGGGGCATGCGGCACAGGACACAGGAAGCGAAAACAGCGGAGGGAGAGAACATCGCAACGGGAAAGGGGTGAGGCGAAAAAAAGGGTAGAAGCCAGCCCGTGGCGGGAAATCGGAGAGCCGAAGCTCGACATCGGAGGTCGAAAACTAACACTATAAGAACAAAACTAGTGATGGGTCATGGTGGCACAAAAGTGCACCTTGTCACACATCGGTAAACAGGACTGTGCCCCACTGCTGCCTGTTCCAGCGCTGGTGGTTGCGGCAGAACGCCATCCGAGCTCTGCGATGTTGTGGTGTCAGCGGTCTTCGGATGGCAGGGACCCTTGAGTGGATGTCCACCTCGTGCAGGCGTCGCTCGACGGTGTCCTGGGAAACGCTAACGTTGGTGGCCGTCCTCGGGGTGACATCTCAGGGTCCTGGCAGTGATTGTTCGGTCAAGCAGCGCCAAAAGTTGAAGATAACGGTCTTCGCGCCGGCTCGTTGCTTGTGGGCGCCCGGAGCGGGGCCGTTCATCAGCACGTCTGGTGGTCTGGAAGCGTTCGTGCAGGCGTTGAATGACAGAGTGGCTCACTCCAAGCCGTCTGGCGACTTCTCGGCTGAGAGTTCCATCCTGAAGCCACCCCAGCGCTCGTTCATGATCAAGTGTCGACAGTCTCTGTCTTGGAGGCATGATTATTGAGAGCCCTGGTTGCAGCCCTTAAATACCCGTTGGTTTGTAACTATTTATTACATGCCGTGCTCTGATTATTCTTAATGAAGAAGATGTCTAGGGGTAAACGCACTGCTGCATGCAATATTCATTCACCTTTCTCGCTGTCAAGACTGGACAAGACAACAGAGAAGATGAATGCAGAGGTCAAATACAAAAATGACTTTAATAACACTTGAAGTGATAGAACAATGATCAGTAAATCAACGTGCATGAATAATAATAAAAACTTCTGTGTTCAATTCTAGTTATTTTAGCCAGCCAGCCTTTTCTATAGTATCATGGTAAAAACTTATCTGAGTTCACTGAGTCCGTTCTGTGGAGGAATGATGAAAGGTGTCAGGGCGGCGTGACCCTGTGGTTGTCTGTGCTGAAGGGGGTCAGGGCAGTTGACCCCATGGCTGCTCCTGAAGGGGGTTGTCTTGGGGGGTGGAGGGGATGTCGACTGATGCAGGGGTGGGCCTGCAGAGGGGAGGTTGAACTGGCCCCATCTCTCCTCTCGTCCCGTGTCTGGTGGCGGGGTCAGGGTCATCTCCGCTTGGTTGCAGCTTGTGGGCGAGCGGCTGCCGGCATCTCCTCCATCCAGGGGGGCTGGAGGCGGTGTTGTAGGGGGGTGGGGAGGGACGCCATTCCCTGCCCTTGCCCCTAGTTCAGACTGGCCTTAATTGATACCATGTCGTATTCTTTCAGTGCTCCCGGGGAGAGGAGCAAACACGCCAGTCCCCAAACACGCCAGTCTCGCTAGCAGACTGCTGTCTGTATTTATATCTTCTTCCACGTCTCCATTGAGAGTCTCAGAAATTCACCAATGGGAAGGAGGGGATGTTTGGCGCCTGCTGACTCGACAACTTTTCTACCGCCCAAACTCTTAAAAGTTCACTACTCTGGGCCAATGGGAAAGAAGAGAAAATTGGCGCATTTTTGCCCCACTCAGTCTGGCACCATCAGCAAAATTCTCTGGGTTCAAAGTCTCTCACACAGTCAGCACAAGCTTGGCGCCAACTTGAAAAATGTTCACTCTTCCCGCCAACACAGTAATATTCTAAAGGCATGGCTGGTTGCTTAATAAACTATATTTAGTTGAGGTCTGGCTGGCTTCCATATCCTTTAGTATTCCTTACTTAAAACATGCATAAACACACAATTCATAGTGGATACACAATTCATAGTGGTAGTGGTATGATGCTTCATTAGCTCACACAGAAAACGTAGCACAGGGTAGGCAGTTTACCAAAACCACACAGAGAAATACAAATAGAGGGGTCGGGTTCGTAACACTCCCCCATCCTTCAATGGAAAATTTCTTATGATTTTAATAAGAAATTTTCTCCAAATCAAGAATGATATGAACTCCGCAAAATTTTAACACCTAACACAGCAACGACCAACACATTCTCTTGACTACTACTGGTATACAGTACACAATGGAAATTCCTGGAGGATTAAACTTTATCTCAACAGTCATTAATTCTTCCATTTTTGTTTTGCTCAAAAACCACCAGAGGATTATGGTTCATATTTACAATCACTTCCTATGCAGTGTAACCCAAATATACCTCAATATATAATAGTACACTCAGTAGGCCAAAACTTCTCCTTCCACAATAGAATCACCTTTTTTTGGTATTGCAAGAAAACTTCTTGACAGAAAATATGGCTACTGGAGGCCTGACATTGCCATCTCTACACCACATCAACACTGCTCCCATAGTTTGGTTCACTGAATTCAAACTGTTAGTTAGAGTCTAATACCACCCAAAACAATTACACATAAAAAATCAACTCTAGCCTTTCAAAAGCTTACTGACATTGATTAGTTTATCTAACCACTTTGTCCTTTAACAACAAGTTTGCTAACAGCAGAACCACTTCAACTAAATTACAACAGATCTTTCTGTAGTACTTGATCACTTACACAGAAAATCTTCTCTTCATTCACTCCCTAGGCATGCTAAGGGATTAGGCATAAGTAAGTCATCATTTGACAGCTCTATCTCATGGGGATAAGGAATGAGTTTTCCTAGGCACATCTGAGAACAAACCCTGATGTCTGACAAACAACCCTTTACTGTATTCTATCTTTCTTTCTCAGGTGTCCTAAAGCAATTCTGAATGGTGGTAGGGAAATTACTGAGCTCTGGCTTCACTGTCTATTGCATGTTGCTCAGTCTCATTCTCCCATGCACTCTCTCCTCATCTAGATCTTGCTTACCACCCACTGTCACACACACGGGCCTGACTTTCTCACCACTGTTGATCCCATGGTACTTCTTCAGCCTAGTAATATGACTCATTTTGGTCTTCCTTCTCCCATCAAGAGGGTCACTCATGCACATCACCTCTCTTGGTTCAAGCTTCCTTTTTCTCTTCTTCCAGTCCCACCATTTTGTCATTCTCGGTTTCGCCTCTCTCAGACACTCTGCTGCAACACACACTGGCCCACAGCCACCTGTGGTCACACTGGACTTAACCCTGGCTTGCAAACTCACACTTCCCTTTCCATCTTTCTTCTCTCCCTCACTCAGCCTCTCCACACTTGTATCCACACAAGAGTCAGGCTTCCCTTTCATCTTGCAGTCTTCTATGGGAACATGGGGCTGGAATGCGTTTATCACTCCTTCATCTGCCCTCTCTTTCTTCTCTCTCAGAAACGGTCCTAGCGAAATTTGATCTCTCTCCTCCTCCTCCTTAGCATAGAGGGGAACCAGGCTACTGTCAGCCTGCGACTCTTTGACGAGCGTAGATACGTCACTACGCTGACTAGCACCTATTTCCGACACTATCGTTGTGTCCGTGGAGTAATCACTCAGATTCTCCACCAGTGGATTTCGTTTCTCGCTATCGTCATTCGTCACTGAAATCCTGAAAATCTCATCTAGATTCAACTCTGAAGCGCTCAGCTTCTCTCGATCAGACAGAGTCAGATTTCCATCTTCTGCTGACTCTTCAGTGGGAATTTCACCCGTCACAGGGCCTGATGTCATTTCCATTGACATCTTGGTTGACGCACAACCCATTCCCCTACTATCCATCTGATCACTAGTTTCCGTAGAAGGGCACTCTGCTACAGTGGGGTTTGACATCTCTTTCGAGAATGCCGTGCTGCTTTCACAGCCCACAACCAGCTCGCCATCAAAACGCATCTGATTGGTCGAGTGTTGATCAACACCCACTGAGCTAGACATCTCACTCATGGATGTCTCAACAGCATAACCCTGAATGCTGCCTGTCGCCACTTTTCCACCAGCCAAATCATTCCCTATCAGAATATCCACCCCAGGAACTGGTAATTCTTTACATAGGCCCACACGGGCTAGACCCGTGTACTCTCGAGTGCGCAACTCGACTCCGTGCAGTGGACTCGACTGCACCACTCCCCCTAATCCTGTTATCATCACTCCCTCCCCCGAGAAGGATTGATCCCTGTCTGGCACTACTCCTGATCTCAAGATAGTCAGAGAAGACCCAGTATCCCTTAGTACTCTTATGGGGGTTATTTTCTGGCCTATCTTCACTTCTCCGACTGACATGAAGGGTTCATAGCTCCCCCCTATCATTTTCTCTGAAGATTGTTCTGCCTGGTCCCTGACTGCTAAACTGCCCAAGGCATATCTCTCCATAGTCCTCACTAGGGCTACTCTACCCCTGCCTTCAGCTTGTGGTTCCCTGACCCAACAGTTCTTAGCTAGGTGTCCTGTCCTCTGACACTTGAAACATTTGATTGGTGTCTGGCCATTTCTTCTATAGTCTTGTCTCTCTCTCTCTACTGGCCTTTGATCCATCCTCACTGATCCCTCCCTCTTGAATGAAGGCTTGCTCCTATCTCCCCACTTCTTCTGTCCCTGACTCTGCTCATGAATGATTTCATAGTTGTCTGCCAAAGATGCTGCCTCAAACACATCATCAACTTGTCTCTCCCCAATATATATCCTGATATTGGTAGGCACTGATCTCTTGAATTTCTCCAACACATCCAATTTAGCTAGTCTCGACTCCACTTCGTCCCCTGCACCGTCTGATCTCATCCACCTGTCATGTGCTCCCTTCAGATTTGCAGCAAACTCTTTGTAGCTCTCTTTGTCCTGCTTCCTACATTTCATATATCTCTGCCTGTATGCTTCTGGAGTCAGAGCATACCGCTTCAGTATCTCTGATTTCAGGGTGCCATAATCTGCTGCTTCCTCCCTAGGCAGAGTATTGTAAACAACCTGGGCCTTCCCTGAGATCACTCCACCTATGATGACTGGCCATCTCTCCTGTGGCCAGTTCAAGCTTTCTGCTTGCCTCTCAAAAGTGTCAAAAAATTCTTCTACTGCCTCTTCAGAAAATTTTGGCACTCCCTGGTAGATCCTCAAATCTATGGATTCATGTACTCTTTCCCTTCTCCCGGTACTTCCTAAGCTTACCTCCATTTCTCTCATTTTGATCTGATGTTCTCTCTCTTTCTCTCTTTCTGCTCTCTCTCTCTCTTCCTTACGGTCCTCTCGTTCTCTCTCTCTCTCTCTCTCTCTCTCTCTTTCTGCTCTCTCTCTCTCTTTCTCCTCCAACTCGAGCTTCAACTTCTTTTCAGCCCATGCTAACTCTAATCGCCTCAACTCATCCATATTCGGAGATGGGCAAGGGGTGACCTGATCAGTATTGAGCGATACCAATCTCTCTTGACGATGCTCACTCACAAAAACAATCAAAGCATTCTGCAGATCCACCTTGGAAGCATCTCTACTCACCTCTAAACCAAATCTCACAACCAGATTTTCTAAATCTGGCTTATTCAAGGTCAAAATGTTGACAATAGTAGGCAACTCTTCTGCTACCACATCAGCCACAATGAAAGATTATCAATCTTCAATCAGCAACAAAATTGGGGTACACAGGAATTGTAATGGCAAAGGGGTATATCCCAATAAAGCATCTAGTGGCAGTTCAAAGAAACAATAGCAATACTGTGAGAAGCAAGACTACTCAAAGACTGAAAACGTCACAGTACAACACAATCATGCACACCCAGGGGATGCTTAATATGATTCACATTTATTTCCGCGAGGTCTATGCACGTTTTTGCTTTAGGGAAACAAGTTATCATGAAATTAATTCATTAAAACACCAGTACAGCAAATGATCTATCACTGCTACTCAGAATTTCTCAAAAAGAAATCACATCACGACAATCATAGACTTTGACAATGGCTCTCAGTCAACCAAACTTGTTATTAACACATTTTGACATTTTTGCTTCTTTTCAGAAAACAATTTCGGACGAGCACCCCCATTTATTACATGCCGTGCTCTGATTATTCTTAATGAAGAAGATGTCTAGGGGTAAACGCACTGCTGCATGCAATATTCATTCACCTTTCTCGCTGTCAAGACTGGACAAGACAACAGAGAAGATGAATGCAGAGGTCAAATACAAAAATGACTTTAATAACACTTGAAGTGATAGAACAATGATCAGTAAATCAACGTGCATGAATAATAATAAAAACTTCTGTGTTCAATTCTAGTTATTTTAGCCAGCCAGCCTTTTCTATAGTATCATGGTAAAAACTTATCTGAGTTCACTGAGTCCGTTCTGTGGAGGAATGATGAAAGGTGTCAGGGCGGCGTGACCCTGTGGTTGTCTGTGCTGAAGGGGGTCAGGGCAGTTGACCCCATGGCTGCTCCTGAAGGGGGTTGTCTTGGGGGGTGGAGGGGATGTCGACTGATGCAGGGGTGGGCCTGCAGAGGGGTGGTTGAACTGGCCTCATTTCTCCTCTCATCCGTGTCTGGTGGCGGGGTCAGGGTCATCTCCGCTTCGGTTGCAGCTTGTCGGCGAGCGCAACCGCATCTCCTCCATCCAGGGGGGCTGGAGGCGGTGTTGTAGGGGGGTGGGGAGGGACGCCATTCCCTGCCCTTGCCCTTAGTTCAGCCTGGCCTTAATTGATACCATGTCGTATTCTTTCAGTGCTCCCGGGGAGAGGAGCAAACACGCCAGTCCCCAAACACGCCAGTCTCGCTAGCAGACTGCTGCCTATATTTATATCTTCTTCCACGTCTCCATTGAGAGTCTCTGAAGTTCACCAATGGGAAGGAGGGGATGTTTGGCGCCTGCTGACTCGACAACTTTTCTACCGCCCAAACTCTTAAAAGTTCACTACTCTGGGCCAATGGGAAAGAAGAGAAAATTGGCGCATTTTTGCCCCACTCAGTCTGGCACCATCAGCAAAATTCTCTGGGTTCAAAGTCTCTCACACAGTCAGCACAAGCTTGGCGCCAACTTGAAAAATGTTCACTCTTCCCGCCAACACAGTAATATTCTAAAGGCATGGCTGGTTGCTTAATAAACTATATTTAGTTGAGGTCTGGCTGGCTTCCATATCCTTTAGTATTCCTTACTTAAAACATGCATAAACACACAATTCATAGTGGATACACAATTCATAGTGGTAGTGGTATGATGCTTCATTAGCTCACACAGAAAACGTAGCACAGGGTAGGCAGTTTACCAAACCCACACAGAGAAATACAAATAGAGGGGTCGGGTTCGTAACACTATTGCTGCACAGTGGTCACTATGGACATGGCTTGCACGTGCAATATGCCAAAAACCTGCAGCGACATCGCTTCGTCAGCGAAACTCGACTGCACTTTGTAAAATTCTCGTGAATTTGCAACGTTTTTGGCTCTGCTGACAACACCTTTGCTCAACGGCAATGCCTGCATAACAGGTTTGGGCACTAGCAGCAATAAATAAAGTTGCAGCGTAGCCCACCTTGCGTCATTTTCAGCGTTGTTGTCTGAGTGTATAATAAATATTTGTAAAGCTACTGATGACAAGGGCCGGCCCTTAACTTTTGCGGACCAGTGTAGAATACTTAGTTTAGTGACACACCTATCAAATTCTGTTGTTTTTGTTGCTGCTGTTTGATTTTAAACATAGGCACTACCTAGCTGTTTCCATTTTTAATAGGCACCAGGTATGTCATAGTCAAAACATCCCCGGCCAACGGTACATCTACTACATGTATACAATAGGCTTGTTCAGGAGGCGCAGCGCTGCGAAGTGCTGCACAGCGCTGCACGTGTTTCACTCCTGAACAGCAATTTTGGGGCGTGATTCACTCAGCGCTGATAGCAAGCAAACGTTCGGCCAACAAAGTGGCAACTGATGCACCTACCGTTGGCCAACCGTGGCAAGCCAACGTTGGCCCAACGTAATTTTGCACCCACGGAATAACGTTGGACCAACGTGATGGGCCAACGCTGAGCCAACGTGATGGGCCAACGCTTGGGCCCACGTGATGGGCCAATGCTTCCTGCCAACTTTGGACCCTTTTATATGGCAACTTTGGCTAGCATGCATCTTTTCATGTCATTTTTAGCTAGCATGCAAGTGTATGCATAGAGAGGCAGCAGATGAACAAAGCATAATCACAACAAAATGGGTTTTGACATTTGTTACACGTTTAATTAATGGACGTTGAATTGGAGTAACACAAATTCCTACATTTGAAAAAAATTCATCTAAGTGCTAAAGTTTACATGTAGGTAAGAAAAAATGTGAATCCTGCATCAGTTCTGATACCCAGCACGTCTTTGCCTGACTGGTCAGAATTATTATACTTAATATCGATCTTTGCAGAGCCACCGTCAATCCAGCAAAAACATGTAAATAAGCTAATTACATTCAGTCATCAAATTCTAGTCAGTCACTAATTCCTCTCTCAACTCCTTTGTAGAAAGTTTAAAGTGTATGTGGAGACTGCTAGCACAGAGGATCCACAAAAATGAGATAAAACGGGTCCCAGGTAAAATACAAGTATTTTAATTAAACATATACATTCCCGTAACAGAAGTAAAAAAGGAAAAAAAGTTGGTTATATTACATATGGGTCCTTATACATTTCTTTCCTAAAACCCAATCTGATAAAAATCACATCCACTCTTCAAATAATCAAACCCCAATGGGGAAATGAAAACCACAAGTAAAACCTTAGTCAGCCTTTTCACATAAAAACTCTAACATACGTAGGTCAGCCCTCGACACAGTAAAAAAAAAAACTACTCGACCGATCACCACTGCTCTCTCTCTCTCTCTCTCTCTCCGTCTCTCTGTTCTCTGCCTCCTCCCTGTACATTTCCTTTAGATATACAAAACAAGTTTGAAGGGTTGGGAAGTTCCTGTAAATACTTTTTGTTTTTTTGCTTTGGCCCGTCGCAGACGTTTAAACCAAAGCTAACGACACAAGGTTGCAGCCAATAATAACATCCTGCCAGCCAGCCCACCCCCAGTGCTCTCCCCTCTTGCGTGAGTACACGGTCAGCCCCTCAGACTCTACTCGCTTGTTGAAACCATGTCTTTTGACAGGCGGAGATGGGCGAGCATGCTTTGGGGTTGTACGATGTGCGAGGCGCGGTGCCATGGTTCTATCCCTGGGACGGAGAAATCTGGGTTTATTTAGATATACAGTCACTTTGTTAAAAACAATTTACCATAATCTCCTCTCACTGCACTCTATTCTTAATCTAGAGCGAACACCGCTCTGCAGTCAGGGGAGTCCGACTTAGCGAGTCTAGACTCCTCCCACCCATACACACCAAAAGACCTAAAGACTTGTTTATGATATACACCAGTTCCTGACAGCCCACCCCTCAGTGCTCTCCCCTTCTGCATGAGTATACGGTCAGCCCCCTCAGCCTCTACTCGCTTGTTGAGAACCTGTCTTTTGAATGACGTAGATAGGCGAGCATGCCTGCGGGGTTGGACGGTGTGCGAGGCGCAGTGCCGTGGTTCTATCCCTGGGACGGGAGAAGTCCAAGTTTATGTAAATATTTTGAGTATGTGGAACGTCATACGGGCTGCAACACCTGTGTGGCTAGCTTTGGTTTAAATATCTACGACGGGCCATATGAGAAAGACAAAAAAAATTACAGGACCTTTCCACGCCTTCAAACTTGTTTACCAAAAGATCACAGAGACTCTAGATGAGGGATGGCATTGGATGCATCAAGACTGGCTTGTCTCCTGGCCCGTTCTTTGTGGCCCCCCTGACAGTCCTTGGCGAAGCGAAGCCAGTCTTTGGAGGTGCTTTCCACCTCTTCCTCCTTCACCTTCACATGTTTGTTGACCCTGGCTGCCACTGAAAAACAGCAATGGTTATTTTAGATTCATGTTCTACATCCACACCACTGCTACATACATTTCTGTGATTTTATGGTAAAGATTTATGTTTGGACCATTCAGAGCCATAAC
>JAWQFJ010022290.1:32500-50000 GCA_034096865.1 Theodoxus fluviatilis
ATGTAAAGGTCAAGGTCAAGCATGTGAGTCATATGGGCTTTGCCCTTCGTGTTCATTTAAATGTTACATACCGCTTTCTTGGAGTAGCTTGATTCCATCAGCTTCCTCTCTAGTTCATCCACCTCCATGGAGTTCAGGGGCAAAGCCAACTCTTCTTGGGGCAAAGATGGGGAGGAAGTTGGACTCGTCAAGGGGAGCTTGATGGAAGCATCTATGTTCATGAGCTTCTTACTCATGGCCTTTTGCTGAGAGTTGACTTCCTCCAAGCACTGGTTCATGCTCATCACCAGCTTTCTTAAAACTGTAAGGCCAAAATAAGAATGTGTAATCATCAAACCATTACTGTTTTACATACTATTTGCTTTATGAGTTTCAGGTGTAGGCAAGATTTGAGAACTTTTCTTTCTTGTGTGTGAAATCTAAACAATTGCTTTATAAAATATCAGCACTTTATACACATGTATATGGCTGGGATGTCTGGGCTGAATTGAATCTGATAGATTTAGATACTTACATGTAAGTTCTGCAGCTGTGTCACCAGATGATGCTGTTGAGGGTGTCAATTGCAGTGATGGAACTGGTGAGGGTGGAGGAAGGGAAAGGGATGCTCATCCTACAGGTTCCTGGTGAAAAATGTAAAACCTTTCCAGCACTTTTCAAGACAGTACCAATTGTTCTCAAGCAGACAAAAATCTCAAAAAGAAATTTACATTATTAAACAACTAAATTATTTATATGTGTGAATCCATTTAAAAGGGAAATTAATTCTAGGCGAAATCAAAGGTAAGGTTTTTTTTTATTCAAGAACCTTTCAAAAGCGAGTGCAGTCAAAATGCTGATTTGCAAGGACTTTCATGCACCTCAAATGAAGGTATGAAAATGCATGGACTTTCAAGTATCCTCAAAGACTGTACAAACCTTTTGGTTTGCAGGTGTTCGCCTGCACTTTCATGCTGTGCATCCATACTCAGTCACTTTCACTGTCAGACAAATATTGTCTTGTACACTGCAACAAATTACAGGATGCAAAATAATTTTTAAAAAGTGTAAATATGGCCTTTAAACATAATGTTGAAACAAATGCAGAATATAAATCCAAACTTGACCACAAAACCAAAATATCCATCTCATCATAACAATCAATTAGAGCAATTCACCAAATAATACAGAATCAGAAATTGTTTTGCATATACATGTATGTCACCAAATATATAATCTCTCTCTCTCTCACACACACACACACACACACACACACACACACACACACACACACACACACACACACATACACACAAACTGAATTAATGTAGCATTGCTATTTGCTACATATACAAGTAATGTTTTCAATGGTAACATCAAAAGCTGTAGTTTAATCACAGTTTTTGATGGCAACCATCACACTGGTGAACAGTAAACCTCGAAACTGGATTTATGATGTAACTGATCATGTTCACATAGTCAAAGATGAATTATACAGCTTTGGACAACTTTTTTTTTCCATTCACTGAGATAAGTGAGGCATTCTAACATTTCATAAAATGTCACATCAATACTACAAGAGGCCCCGGGCAGTCTGTCGGAATAACATTTTAAAGTTTACTCACTTTCTTTTCCTCTTAAGAGATTCAGTGTCTGTGGTCTGCATAGCTGACGTTTCTTCAGCCCTACGGCACTTTGCCCTGGCCTTTTCATACTCAGCATATGAAATTATAGGCAGGCATTTAATGTAACAAATTATTAAATAAGTTTGTGAGACAGAAAATAATATCTACTGATATGAAAACAATGACTCTCCTGATATAATCATAAAAGAAAGAGTAGATAGGTCCTTCTCAGAAATTCAAATGTATAGCACCAACATCCAAAAATTATTGTCAATTTTTTCTTAAACAGCAATCTATTGCTGGATTATCCTTTAGTCAGAAAAAATACAGAAAAAGATAACATTGCAAAAAATGTCGTCTTGGCGGAGCGTTTTGTTAATGATGTGAGCAATATCACTGCTGTAACATGGGGTTGACACCAACTTGCAACAAAATTCACGAGACTCTCTTTAATTGATTGTGCTTATCAAAAGAATATACAAGAAGGGCAAAGCCCATACGACTCACACGCTTGACCTTGACCTTTATATGACCTTGACAACTAAACCTACCAATTACATCCTACACTAAGAAATGCTTTACACATTTTTCCTACCAAAATACATGTGACCTTGACCCAAAGTCAAGATCATCCAAGGTCATGCAACACAAAGCTGTTAATTCAAGACATAGGAAGCACAATGGTGCTTATTGGCACTTTCTACCATGAGATATGGTCACTTTTAGTGGTTCACAACCCCATTTTGGTCACATTTCATAAGGGTCAAAGTGACCTTGACCTTGATGATATGTGACCAAATGTGTCTTATGATGAAAGTATAACATGTGCCCCACATAATTGTTAAGTTTGAAACAGTTGTCTTCCATAGTTCAGGTTCAAGGTCACTTCAAAATATGTATACAATCCAAATTTGAAGAGCTCCTGTGACCTTGACCTTGAAGCAAGGTCAACCAAACTGGTATCAAAAGATAGGGCTTACATTGCCCTATATACCACGTATAGGTCAGGTATCCAATCTCAAAAACTTCAGAGAAAATTGAGAAAATGTGAAAAATGACTTTTTTAGACAACATTTATGGCCCCTGCGACCTTGACCTTGAAGCAAGGACAAGTCACTCTGTATGTTTTTTGAGGCCTTGTCATCATACACCATCATGCCACATTTGGTACTGATAGACTTCATAGTCTCCAAGAAAAATCCAATGTTAAAGTTTTCGGACGCCCGGACGCCCGGACCGGACGCCCGGACCGGACGCCCGGACGGACGAAACAGGTGAGTACATAGACTCACTTTTGCTTCGCTTGTGAGTCAAAAATGAAGAAGTTGAACACTGCCCTACTTACATGGCCCACACATTTTCTGAGCAGCGCACTCAGCCCAGCCCTCCTTGGGTGCTTCCGTTTCCTTCACTGCTTTGAGTACATGATTGTTTTTGTAGGGTGGCCATCGGCAAATCTTCCTTTCCTCATCCAGCCAAGAACAGGGCACAACCTCAACTGACTGGTCATCGATAAACTCAACCACCAACTACATCCTAAATATATTATTTTTTAAAAAACAGTTTGTAGGATGAATCTCATGTTGAACTGTTCATCAGTTACATGTACAACATACGAATTGACTGATAAACATGCACATGCTTTGGAATAAAGTTAGTACTGCTAATGACAAATGACAAACAAACATGATCATGCTCCACTTAAAAAGTTGTTTCCATATGTGGCCGGGTGAAGTGAAGCCCAAAGTTTTACTCTCTCTCTCTCTCTCTCTCTCTCTCTCTCTCTCTCTCTCTCTCTCTCTCTCTCTCTCTCTCTCTCTCTCTCTCTCCCTCTCTCTCTCCCTCTCTCTCTCCTTCTCTCTCTCTCTCTCTCTCTCTCTCTCTCTCTCTCTCGCCCTCTCTCTCTCCTCCCCCTCCTCTCCCTTTTGCCTTGTCAAAGCGCTGGCCCAAGCCAAGCACTGTCAGCATGTTTCCCCTCTCCCCCCTTCCTGTATCCCTGTATCATGTATCCTGCGTCTCAGACGGCCATGTTCTATATATATGTTGTAAGACCTGCTTACTATGTATCTTATCAGCCTGGGAGGGTCCCAGTGCGCCTCCCCTTATCTGTTTGTTAATTGAACTTGACATGTGACCTCGGACAGCTCCCCTCTATCGTTTGCGCGGCTATTCATAAATTGTTAGAATCTAGAGACAAATTTGATGTTTTCTCTAAATTAAGGCATCTGATTGCAATGGTGCAATATTCATTCGGTTGACTTTGTTATGCCTATCAAGGCAACACTTGGTTTGAATAATTTTGAGTAAGTATAAGGCAGCAATGAGCCTTTTTATATCACTAGGAAAGCACAACCCCAAGACAGGCTGAAATCCACTGCTGCTGATTTCAAGCCTGGCTCCCCTGGGGTCCGCGCGTTGCTTTGATAAGGAGGGGCTGTCGGCAGGTCGAGAGAGAGCTCTCCAGCAGTCTCTACAGAGGCGTTCAACACCAGTCTCTTGGGAGACCACTGTCATCCACGTTTAATAAAGAAAACTGGAAACGTCACGGGTTTGCCTCCTCCCTGTCTTGCACATCAACGGACCAGGAGCCTGCATCACCAACCAGGCACAACATCACCTTGGCTCCACCACATTCTGGCGTCGTCGGCAGGATTGACAGGAAATGGAAAGCGAACTCATCAGTTTCGATGACGGTGTGACCAGCTCCACAACACCATCGGCGATGGAACAACCGGCCCCCTCAGCCTTAGAACTACTGGCCACAGCTGCTGCTGCAAGGACACCTGTTCTTCCTGCAGGTGCCTCTCCCCACCCTTCTGCCAGAGAGTCTCTTTCCACCACAGCAGCCAGCGGACAGCATGCCCCCACAGCCTGCTTGATGCCCTCTCAGCCTGCCCCCCCTGCCCAGTCTGCTAGGGCAAGCAGTGACCAAGGCGGCAGCAAATCTGCCCGGCAATCAGAGCGGCTGTACCTGATGCAACCCCCCAGACTGCCGATGTTTTCGGGAGAGGAAGGAGACATTGAGTCTTTTTCCAAAGAGGCAGAAAGAGTACTACGAAACTGTCCAATGGAAGATGGGGCCGCTACAGAATGGATTCTGCAGGCATTAACAGGCTGTGCACGGCAAGAAATTCTCCGGCGTCCGAATCTCTGCACAGCAAACGACATCATCATCACCTTGAAAGAGACATTCGGCGATCATCGTGGGACGTCGACGCTCCTTGGCACCTTCCATCGCCGAAGTCAAGGGGTCACGGAAGGCATCATAGAGTATGCTCAACACCTCCAACTGCTTGCACAGCGAGCAAACAGGCGGAAAGAGGGATGCCTGGATGACGAGGCCCTCCGGGACCAGTTTGTGACCGGCCTGTACTCCCCATCCCTTCGCCGTGACCTCCGCCGCTTCCTCAGGGAGCACCCTGACTCAAGCTTCTTGCAGATCAGATCCGAAGCTCAACGATGGATGCGGGAGGACGACATCGACCTGAACCACACCTGTACACAGCAGATCATTACCTCCGGGGATGAGCTCTCTCAGGTGAAGGAACAGCTGGCCTTGTTAACCCAACAGCTCCAGTCGCTCCAGGCGTCAAGCCGTCCACCTGATCCACGCACTGACCAGCGTGCCCATGCACGAGGCACACGAGCCCCTTTACGCTGCTGGCACTGCGGCAAGTTAGGGCACAAGCGTGTCGACTGTCGTCAAAACCGTTCGGCGGCACGGGAAGCGTCACAGGAAGCACTCTCTGGGGATTCGCCACGTTATCCCCAGGCACAACAGCAGGGAAACTAGTTACCCCCGTTGCCTGCAGCCAGGCAACGGGGGGCCGCAGTTTGGCAGGACTGGTAGGAAAGTGCCCCACAACCACGATCAAGTTAAATGGAGTGGAGGTGCCAGCATTGTTGGACACGGGCAGCGAGGTGACCACGGTGACACACTCCTGGATGGTGCAAAACGTGAGGAATGGTACCATGCTCTCATCGCATATGAGGCTGCGAGCTGCTAATGGCGCTGAGGTACCATACTCGGGCATCCTGGTGGTCGACCTCGAGATCTTTGGTCAGAAGCTTTCCGACATCCCACTCCTTGTCGTCCACGATCCAACGGAGCCTACCATGTTGGAGAGAAAGCGACGTCTACCAGCCCTGGTGGGCATGAATGTCTTGGCCAACTGCACCTGCGACCCGACCGGATTACCTGACATCCTGCAAGCTGCCATTCAGGAAATCCGACGGGACGATGGCACTAGAGGCATCGCCAAAGTAGCCAGCAGAACTTTTGTTCCTGCTCATTCTCTTATCACCGTAAAAGTGACCTCTACGAAGCAACAAGGTCCCTTTGTGGCAGCACCGACAGACCAGCCACTGCCTGGAGGCCTGATCCTCGTACCCACTTTCGTCAGTGCTGATTCAAGTCAACGATTTCTTCGCCTGGCCAACATGTCGGATAACAATTACATTCTACGCAAGGGAACACCAGTGGCCAGTCTTCAAGCAGCTGACTGTGTAGGAGCAGAAGTGAGCTTCACTGCGACCACAAGCGAGATAGTGATGGACACTACGGTCACCGACTCACAGCAACAGGCTCCACCGAGGTTAATTCCATGTCCTACCTTCGACGGAACTGCAAGGCAGCGGGAACAGCTGCAGCGAATTCTCATCAAGAACGCTGCTGCCTTCGCGGAAGAAAGTGGAGACCTGGGATACACTGATGTCGTCCGTCACCAAATCAGGACAACAGACGATGTACCTGTGGCCCAACCTTACCGCCGCATTCCGCCGCACCTCCTTCAGGAAGTACAGGACCACCTCAGCGGTTTGCTGGAACAAGGTGTCATCACGGAGAGTTACAGCCCCTATGCGGCACCAGTGGTCCTGGTTCGGAAAAAGACAGGCGACATCCGGCTCTGCGTCGATTACAGACGGCTCAATGCCAAGACGGTTGGAGACGCGTACCCCTTGCCCAGGATTGAAGAATCCTTCGATGCCCTCGTCGGAGCGCAATATTTTTCCACTTTGGACTTGGTAAGTGGCTATCACCAGATTGCCATGGACCCGACCGATCAGAACAAAACGGCCTTCGTGACACCTTTTGGTCTTTTTGAATATACAAGGATGCCGATGGGGTTGGCATCAGCTCCGGCGACCTTCCAACGCCTCATGCACAAGACCATGGGTGACTTCCTGTTCTCGTTCTTGTTGGTCTACCTGGATGACCTACTGGTGTATTCCAAGACCTTCGAAGAACACCTGGAACATCTGGACAAGCTACTGGGTAGAATCAGCCAGGTGGGACTTAAACTCCGCCTCGACAAGTGCCAGTTTCTGAGACGGGAAGTCAGCTACCTGGGACACACTGTCTCGGTTGATGGCATCCGTTGCGAGCAAGGGAAGGTTGAGGCAGTGAAGAACTGGCTCGTCCCAACAACTTCTACTGAGCTCCGCAGCTTTTTAGGATTCGCCGGGTACTATCGGCGCTTCGTAAAGAGCTTCTCCCGAATTGCTGGCCCACTACACGATCTGATCAAAGAAGGTAACAAGAGCCCCAAGAAAAAGGCAGGTAAAATTCCTTTTGTATGGACTGCCACACACCAGGCTGCCTTCGACGATCTGAAGACCAAACTGACAGGAGCTCCAGTACTAGGCTACGCGGACTTCACCCTACCCTTCATCCTGGAAACCGATGCCAGCCATGAGGGGTTGGGTGCCATTCTTTCCCAGGAGCAAGATGGAGGACGGCGCGTCATCGCCTTTGCCAGTCGTCGACTGCGTCCGACGGAGAGGAATCAGGCTTTCTACAGTAGTCTAAAGCTGGAGTTTTTGGCTATGAAGTGGGCCATTACGGAACAGTTTCGGGACTACCTTGTAGGTGCTGATTTTGTCGTGTGGACAGACAACAACCCACTGGTGCACTTCCGAACGGCCAAGATGGGAGCGCTTGAGCAACGGTGGGCAGCTCAACTTGCCCAATTCAATTTCAAGGTGAAGTACCGCCCAGGGGCGACGAATCCCGCCGACGCTCTTTCCCGACTCCCAGCGGCGACACCTATACCTGCAGAGGTTGCCGAGGCAGTGCAGGAGTTCCTGATCTGCAACCATCAGTACTCAGAAGGCACGGCAGCCGTGATATCTTCAGAGAGCCGCAACACCGGTCAACCCCTGGACATCCCCTCCCCTCGCCATCCACCAGAGGAGCTTCGCCAATTACAGCGACAAGACCCCGTCATCCGACCTGTCCTTGAGTCCTGGCCAGACCGACCACAGCCAGGAAGGGACCAAAAACTGAGAACTCTCTGGAAGCAACACCGCCGACTGATATGCAGAGATGGCATCCTATACCGCCGAATGACAGACCCTATTCATGGGTCAAAGGAACAACTGGTCCTCCCCAGTTCGATGCTCCCTGATGCTCTGGTCGCTGCACACGACAGTATGGGTCACCAGGGCTTCGAACGAACAATGCAACTTCTGCGCCCTCGAGTCTACTGGCCCGGCATGTTTGAGGATGTCCGCTACTACATCGGCAACTGCAACCGCTGTATCCTGGGACGTCACCACGCAGTGAAGACGACGTCAACTCCAGTTCTGGCCAGCCGCCCACTGCAGATCTTAGCCATCGATTTCACTAGGATGGAACCCGCTGCTGACGGTCGCGAGAATGTCCTGGTTATGACGGACGTCTTCACAAAATTCACTCAAGCTATCCCCACCCGTAACCAGGAGGCACAGACGGTCGCAAGGGTTCTTGTCAGGGAGTGGTTTCAACGGTTTGGAGTGCCAGAGCGAATTCACAGCGACCAAGGCCGTGATTTTGAATCCAGTATTGTGAAGGAGCTCTGCAATGCCTACGGCATCGTCAAATCTCACACGACTCCATACCATCCCGAAGGCAATGGTCAGTGTGAACGCTTCAACCGCACCCTCCACGACCTGCTGAGGACTCTGGACCAAGAGCAGAAGAAAAAGTGGCCTCTTCATATCCAAGAAGTCGTCCAAGCTTACAACAACACCCCACATGCGTCGACCGGCTTTTCTCCGCATTTCCTGCTCTACGGTCAGGAACCTCGCATACCGCTGGACAACCTGTTCGACCAGTCACTGCCGACAGCCTCCGGAGCAGTAGACTGGGTCCGTCAGCATCGTCAGCGCCTCCTTGATGCTCATCGGCGGGCATACCAGCAGCTGCTGCAGGCTGCACAGCAGCGGACCCGTAGAGCAGATGTGGGAGCAGCAGACCATCGCTTGGCCATCGGGGACTATGTATACATACGGAATCGTGTGCCAGGGCGCAACAAGATTCAGGACATTTGGAGACCTGATCTCTTTCGGGTCACTGCCCGCCGCGACTCCAGCCTTCACGTCTATGCCATCCAGCCCGTGACCGGCGGCCCGGAACGTGTGGTGAACAGGCGGGATCTGCGGCTGGCGGGCGAAAACTTTCACCTTTTGGAGCCGGCAGTGAAGACAACTATTGCAACACCAGACAAAGAAGAGTCGGAGTCACCAGGGATATTCTTGGGGTCATTACCCCGAGCATCATCAGCAGCAGGTCGGGGGATTACCATCATAATGTCAGACTCGCCATCTGGATCTACAAGCGTGTCATCATCCTCAGACAGTCCAGTGCAGACCCTCCCCCGTCCTGTACCTGCTCCAAGACGGTCTCTTCGTCTCGCTGGAAAGGCTTTGGACTGTAACTGCCAATCCAGGGTCGGTCAGAGACACTAGTGTATTCTGTCAAATGGATCTATTTTAAAATATCACTCCCTTTTGGACAATCGGTGAGTACCGACTTTTGCTTGCAATCTCCGGAACATGTGCCCTCCATAAAAATGAAAACATGAAAGGAAGAAGAAAAAAATGTACAGTGTAATACAAGTTTTCTGTTAAAGTTGCTTTAGAAGTAATATAATTATCACTTGATATATTCAGGATATCATATTTATAATGAAATGTTACCATTGTGGTGTGAAAATTGGTTCATATTTTGATTGTAAGTGGTCATTCTGACTGTACTGTCTCATTGTTGTGCGTGTTGTATTTTGGGATGGACAGCCTTGTGGATTCAGGTCAAATACCACCCAAGGTCTTGTTCATGGAATGTAACCTCACGCCTGGTATTTCTTGTTCCAATGCATCCCGGACTTATGTCTTTGTCTATTTTTGTTATGGTTCGTAATGGCAGAATGTCCATTGCGGTGGCACCGTAATTGGTCTTATTACGGTGGAATTCGTAATGCGGTCAGAGCATTGCGGGGTGTTACTGTTGAGTGTAGCACCAATATTTAGTGTTTAACCTGTGGCTTCTTACATCTAGTTGATGGGTTCAGACCGCTTCTAGCTTGTTTTTGAGGCACAAGTTGTGAATGTTTTATGTCAGGTTGATGACACTTGCTGAAGGGTTAAGACCGCTTCAAGATGTCTGACCCAACCTGTTGTATCAAGTTCGGATGCTATGATGTTTTCTATGTTGAATGCCTACTTGTAATCATCTGAACGAACCAGATTGACTAGACATTGTTTTTCTTGTACTTCGAGGGCGAAGTACTGTTAGATTGGCGGGATATGTGGCCGGGTGAAGTGAAGCCCAAAGTTTTACTCTCTCTCTCTCTCTCTCTCTCTCTCTCTCTCCCTCTCTCTCTCCTTCTCTCTTTCTCTCTCTCTCTCTCTCTCTCTCTCTCGCCCTCTCTCTCTCCTCCCCCTCCTCTCCCTTTTGCCTTGTCAAAGCGCTGGCCCAAGCCAAGCACTGTCAGCATGTTTCCCCTCTCCCCCCTTCCTGTATCCCTGTATCATGTATCCTGCGTCTCAGACGGCCATGTTCTATATATATGTTGTAAGACCTGCTTACTATGTATCTTATCAGCCTGGGAGGGTCCCAGTGCGCCTCCCCTTATCTGTTTGTTAATTGAACTTGACATGTGACCTCGGACAGCTCCCCTCTATCGTTTGCGCGGCTATTCATAAATTGTTAGAATCTAGAGACAAATTTGATGTTTTCTCTAAATTAAGGCATCTGATTGCAATGGTGCAATATTCATTCGGTTGACTTTGTTATGCCTATCAAGGCAACACTTGGTTTGAATAATTTTGAGTAAGTATAAGGCAGCAATGAGCCTTTTTATATCACTAGGAAAGCACAACCCCAAGACAGGCTGAAATCCACTGCTGCTGATTTCAAGCCTGGCTCCCCTGGGGTCCGCGCGTTGCTTTGATAAGGAGGGGCTGTCGGCAGGTCGAGAGAGAGCTCTCCAGCAGTCTCTACAGAGGCGTTCAACACCAGTCTCTTGGGAGACCACTGTCATCCACGTTTAATAAAGAAAACTGGAAACGTCACGGGTTTGCCTCCTCCCTGTCTTGCACATCAACGGACCAGGAGCCTGCATCACCAACCAGGCACAACATCACCTTGGCTCCACCACACATATACTGATCGATGCATGCACTAAGCGCATTTACTTTACCTCTTGAAGATTAGTTGGATGAATGTCAAATCCTGATCAGATCTTATGAGAAACTTAAAATTAATCTCACTAAAACTGTTACTTACTCTCACTGCAGCTGCTTGGTATCAAGTATCTGCCTTTGTCAGCTGGTGTTGGTTCATTTTGTGAGTTTTTGCCCCCACCCCACCCCCACCCCCCTGTTATTCTCACAATTACAAAACTGTCAGAGGAAAGACAACATATGTTTCATCATCATGTGGTAAAATCATGTATTTTGTTTCAGAACCAGTTAGTGGAACAACCTTCAAACTGTTTTGATAGGTTACTTGATATATGCCTATATCACTTGATGCTAAAGGATATGTGAAAAAGTCTTTAGTAGACTGACATTTCCTAACAACAAAAAATCCACTGTTTGCAAGTTCATCAAACAAGATATTTTCAACTAACACTATATGTCCATCAACTTTAGCACAGTTGTTTCCAAGAGCTGTTGAAATTGTGAATTTGCCAATGCACAATTTCTTGAACTGCTTGCAGTGCAAAAATCCTACAGGCACAGGGCCTTCTAAGTGCTCTTTTTGGAACTGTGGTTGCTTTTTCTTGTCACTTTTTTTACCCACATTACTTGCCCTGAGCTCTGACATTCTCCTTACAACTTGTTGTAGGGGAAATTTTGGTTTTCTAACCATTTTTTTCAAACTGCAAAGAAAGTTTTCGAATGGAAAAGCTGAAAAATTATCAACACAACCAAACTGCTTGACATCTGCAGCAAGGTGAACAAGGGCATGAACATTGTACACCAGCATGTTGCTTCCATATAATTGCCCAAAATGCTGAACAAATAATTTCAGTAAATCACCTGCAAAATCACAATGCAAAGAACTCAGAGATGGACTGACCAAAATAGATATCCCAACATGTAGCAGAAGAAAATTCATGTAGATAGCATTATTCAATTTCTTAGCAAGTACCACTGGACCTGTGTAAAGCAAAAATTGACGAAATTCTGTTGCTTTCCATCTGTTCACTTCATGTAGGCTTCTTGTTTTTCTAGCAAATTCTGTGGGAATGAAATGTCTCATGGAAACTAATTTGTGCGAAATTGTTTCCACAATTCCTGAACCCAATCGGCAATGCAGTGGCCCTTTCATCCAAAGATGGATTAATCGCCTCATCACACCAAGGCAAACCAAATGCATGTAGTCAAGGGGGAACTGACTAACCATACCCATGTTGGTACCTTGTGAGGGTGAAGGTCCCAAGTGATGTTCAGATTCATCTGCCATTTCATCAAAGCTGGCATCAGTTTTTAGTGGTGCTGAGACTTCTGGAAATGTCATTTTCTCTTGCCACTCACCCTCCTGTGTGCATTTGTCACAGCCTGCATATCCTGAGTGAGACTTGACTTTTTTCACAAAGGCTCTTGCTGGGGCATCACAAATAACTGCAGACACTCTGGCTCTGTAATGCTGGCCCCCATGCATCATTCCAGCAGTTTGTAACCCTTTCACCTCCTCAGCAAATTCATGCAAGAACTCATTAGCACTGCTTGGTTTGTACTGCCAGGAAATAAACAAATCAAAAAGGGTTTCTGCTCAGGATCATTGTCAGCAGCCCCAGAATAGGCCAAAACTGATCATTTGAGCTTTTGAAGAGAGGCAACCCATCAATGCTGATTTGAAATGTGAGTTCATCATGAATTTCATGCAAAGGGATGTATTCAATTCTCTCTAAAATTCCAGATGATATACCAAAATGGTAATAGGATCCACCTGCAATAGATTGCATTGTACAGTTTTGTGCAGTACCAAGTAATGTCCTTGCATCTTTTGGTAGCTCTGGATGGTATGGCTGAAGGATTTTCAGGAGTGAGGAAAGTGCAGCATGTGTCACTTTGAATGCTAAGGCCCAGTTTGAAATGTCTTCAGCCATATTGTTTGCAGTTGCCTCCTCACAGTTCGCCTCATTTTCTAAGTCTGAATCAGAATCAGTCTGAAGCTCCACATTTTCAGATTCTACCTCAAATGTGTATTCATTGTATTCCTTGAAGGGTTCCATGATTTCAGATTCACTGTTGAACTGGGGCACAGTTTCGTTGTGATCATGAACATTCTTAAAAGAACAACTTTTATCACTAGAAGTTTCAGTACTGTGACATGTAACTGGTTGGCTCAGCTGTCTTGAAACGCCTATTTCTGCGGAACTGCAGTTTGGCCCAACTTCATTTGAAACTGTACAAAGTGAATCATTTCTTTCATCATCAATTTCCTTCCTGATCTTTGCCAGTCGCTCAGCAATGCATCGTTTGCCCTTCCTACGCAACGACCAGCGCCATGCCATTATTTACGAGTTAACAAGTATATATAAGCCTAATGGTTTTGAATAAATTATGATTGCTGGGCTAACAATACCCTATTTTAATGGATTCATAATGACGTTAGTAAAAGTACATTTTGCCACTACACTTTCATATGTCGTGCAAATCTAGTATAGTTTACAATGAACAAAATTTCAGAGAATACAAATCCAGGGTTAGAACTGATTTCACACTCTCAGAACTTGGTTATCGTACATGCAGAACATGCACGATCAGCATGCAGTACGCTCCGATGCGCGACACGATCAGTACTCTGAAACAAATTTTGGACGTAGTTCACTCGAGCGTCATGCATACAAAGAAATGAGCATAAATAACTGAAACTACTGAGGTGTAAAGAGAATTATACCCTTCGACAATATTTTCTTTATCCTGGCCGAGCCTTTATCATCGGCTGGACCTGACGGAATGCGGGACCTGGTGGGTCGCGGTACAGCTGCATCTAGGGATCAGCTGCTGACTGAGCTCGCTGCATTTGTCAACATGACCCTTCGTGGGGAGGTCCCCGACTTCGCGCTCTCCATCTTCTATGGAGCCTCTTTCATCGCCTTGAAGAAGAAAGACGGGGGCATCCGGCCGATTGCGGTGGGTAGCACCCTACGCCGCCTCGCCACCAAGGCCGGACTAAGACCCCTGTCGGAGGATCTGGGGAAACAGCTGCAACCCGTTCAACTGGGCTTTGGAACATCGGGTGGGTGCGAAGCGGCCGTCCATGCCACACGCCGCTACACCAACTGAATCTCGGGCAAAAGAGGCATCCTCAAGATCGACATGCGGAACGCGTTCAACACCATCCGTCGCGATAAGTTCCTCAGGGTCGCCCGCGAACGCGTCCCCAGACTTTACCCCCTCCTGTGGCAGGCATACTCCGTCCCATCAAATATTATAGGTTACCTATAATCTTTGGTCCCATCGGCGCTCCTTTTCGGGGACACTGTCCTGGAGTCTGCTACTGGCCTTCAGCAGGGAGACCCTTCTGGCCCAGCTCTCTTCTCCCTTGGGATCGACGAAGCAACGAGGCTGGTCACCTCCGAGCTTAACGTTTGGTTCCTGGACGACGGCAGTATCGGGGGCCCAGTAGACAACGTGCTGGCGGATTTTAACACCATTTCCGCGCAGCTGGCACGGTTGGGGCTCGAATGCAATGACAGTAAGTGTGAACTGGTGCTTATAAATCATCAACCAGAGGACATTCCGCGGACCCTGGACCAGTTCAAGGCTGTCTTGCCAAATGTTCGAGTCCTAGCGGAGAATGAACATCTACTCCTGGGCGCCCCACTGTCTATGGCGGCAATCGCACCGGCCATCCGCGCTAAGCAACAGGCGCTTGAGAGGATGGTCAGCCGCCTTGTCCACATCGAACCTCACCCCACCCTTGATCTTCTCAAGAACTGCTTCTCCGTCCCTCGGCTTATATACCTTCTCCGAACCTCCGCTGCCTACACTAACACCGATGGCCTCCGAGTAATTGACAACATCATCCGGGAGACGGTGTCCAGGATCGTCAACATTGACTTCCAACAAGATTCCTGGACACAGGCGACCCTCCCAGTCAGTCTCGGAGCCTAGGTGAAGATCTGGCGCTTCCATGTTACATCTCGTCCCTCCACGCCACCAGCTCTCTCGTCGACTCCGTCCTCTCCAGAACCGTTGGACTGGAGGAGACAGGCGAGCTGGTGGAAGCCATCAACGCTTGGAGGTGGAAGAGCGAAACTGAGGAGGAACCAAACGGAGAAGACATATGGAAGCAGAAAGCTTGGGATACTATCTCGTCCAAGCGAACCCTGGAGGACCTTCTTGCTCGATCAAACCAGGTCGCAGCCGCGCGCATCCGAGCGGCAGCCCGAGCGGAAAGTGGAAGCTGGATCCATGCCATCCCAATTCCGTCCCTGGGGCTCCATCTGGACCGCGAGACCGTTAGAATAGCCGTCGCTCAGAGGGCAGGGGCGCCAGTCTGCGAACCCCACCAATGCAGATGTGGAAGATCAATGGACGTCCTTGGACATCACGCCCTCTCCTGTCGAGTAAGCGCTGGCCGTCTCCAACACCACTCTGCTTTGAATGACGTGGTGAGACGTGCCCTTCAGAGCGCTGGAATACCATCTGTCCTGGAACCAACCGGGCTCGACAGAGGCGACGGCAAGCGACCAGATGGGATGACCATCTTCCCCTTCTCCAACGGCCGAAGCTTGGTCTGGGATGTGACGTGCGTAGATTCTTTCGCCCCCAGTAACATCATTTCCAGCGCCCTGCAACCGTCATCTGCAGCAGAGGCAGCGGAAGGGGCGAAGAGGATTATTCAAGAGGCGCAGCGCAAGGTGCGAGGAGGGCGAGCCATGCGAAAGCTGTGCGTTCGTGCTTGCTTACACGTATGGATACATTTAATATGTAGGGGAGAGCGGGGCTTTGTAACATTTTTTACATTACGACTCATCACGCATTACATGCTTAGCATTTAAGCAACTTTATTCACTCAAGCACAACTAAAAACATTCGTTTTAACGTTGAAACTGAAACAATTGTTCAAATCTGCACCGTTTGTCTCCAAGGTGAACAAAACTGACGTAACCCTACTCGTTACAACTTGCCCCACATGTGGGGTAAGTTGTAACAAGCCGTGGGGCTGGTTTTAACACAATGATATTAGACATTAAAAAAAGACTTAATGGTATTCGACGGCATGTACTCTACCGTAAATTCCGGCCTATAAGCCGCGCCTTTTTTTTCATGAACGGACCCCTGCGGCTTATAAACCGGTGCGGCCAATCTATGGATTTTTCTCGAGAAAGTGGACTTGAATTCGCTCACTTACCTTTAAGTTTATTGTTGCTATGCGAAGTTCGTCGTATGACAACAACTCACACTCACACGGCACAGACAGCTGTGAGTTGGCAGTCAAAGTTAGGAATGATCGATCAGTTACACATTCAACCCAACAGAAGTAACACACACAAGACCGAAAGTAATGCCGAAAACACGTCGCCAAGTCTATGATGCAGCTTTCAAACTGGATGCCATCGCCAAAGCTATGGAGAAAGGGAATCGCGCTGCCGCCCAAGAACTAGGCATCAACGAATCTGACAGTGACACTTCCGGCGAAGACCATTCAGCCCCAGAAGAGATTCTGAATCTGTTTATTTCGGATACAGAAGAGTCAGACTTTAGTGGATTCAGTGCAGATGATGGAGAAGAGCCCAAGTGATTCGGTTGTTGAACTGGTGTGTGCAACGTGTTTGTTTGTAAGTGTTATTTTCTCTTGAGTTATTTGAATACATACTGTTGTTTTCACTGTTCTCTACTACGTTATTTTGGTTAATTTTGTGCGGCCTATACTAAGAAGCGGCTTATCTATGGATTTTCCTGATTTTTTTTTTTATTCAGGGGGTGCGGCTTATACTAAGGTGCGCCTTATAGGCCGGAATTTACGGTACATACCCCAGCACCTACATAGCCCATCTTCTACATACTCGACCCCTACCTAGCCCATCCCCTACCTAGCCCAACCCCTACCTAGCCCATCCCCTACCTAGCCCATCCCCTACATAGCCCATCCCCTACATAGCCCATCCCCTACATAGCCCATCCTCTACATAGCCCATCCCCTACATAGCCCATCCCCTACCTAGCCCAACAACTACATAGCCCATCCCCTACATAGCCCATCCCCTACCTAGCCCATCCCCTACATAGCCCATCCCCTACATAGCCCATCCCCTACATAGCCCATCCCCTACATAGCCCATCCTCTAAATAGCCCATCCTCTACATACTCGACCCCTACATAGCCCATCCTCTAAATAGCCCATCCTCTACATACTCGACCCCTACATAGCCCATCCTCCACATACCCCAACCCCTACCTATCTCACTAGGGTTCACAACAAACCAAACAAAAATCCTCCACTGCATGTACTTGCACAAACAAAGCAAACACAAATGTAAATGTGCCAGTGACATAATCAGCACATCAATCTGAGTCATCAGAATCACAGTTTTGACAGATGTAACTGGGTTTTTTCTGTGTGCATTCTTCATGAGACCAATTCTTGCACCTCACACACTGAACCCATTTC
>JAWQFJ010022290.1:52500-107500 GCA_034096865.1 Theodoxus fluviatilis
ACAGACAGACACAGACGGATTGACAGACAGACAGACAGACAGACAGACAGACAGACAGACAGACAGACAGACAGACAGACAGACAGACAGACAGACACAGACGGATTGACAGACAGATAGGAAAGAGCAAGACCTAGGATGTGGTCAGACAAATCCAAGAAACGAACGATGCATCAGCTTTGGCTCAACGTCTACAACGTGCCAAAGCAAAACAAAATAATTAAAAAATCCAACAACAACCAACAAAACAAAACCCGAAAAATAATTGCAGGAACTTCCCTTCCCTTCCAACTTATCTACAATATATCTATATATATATTTTCGCTGTCTGTGTGTCTGTGTGTCTGTGTGTCTGTGTGTGTGACACTCATACGTTTCCACAGTTTTATTCCGATCGACTTGAAACTTGGTATGGGGTTAGGTGTGGACCCGGGTCAGGTCAACGTGGGGTTAAAAAAATGGTGTTGCCATGGTAACCGGAAGTGGGCACAAACAAGATGGCCGCCGAAAACTCAAAGTGCTCCGATTTGACTGAAATTTGGTGTGTAGGTAGGTACAGTCGAATGATGAAGATCTGTGAAGAAAAAAAATTGGTTGTCATGGTTACGTCACGAGAAAAACAAGATGGCGGCTGAAGAAACAATGGACGACTGTGTCGAAGGCGGCGAAGCCGCCTGAGACACAGGAGTTCCCATCGACTTAAAACTTGGAATGGGGTTAGTTAGATGTGGGCCAGGGTCAGGTCATGGTGGGATTAAAAAAATGGTGTTGCCATGGTAACCGGAAGTGGGCACAAACAAGATGGCCGCCGAAAACTCAAAGTGCTCCGATTTGACCGAAATTTGGTGTGTGGGTAGATGAAACTTGGTGTGGGGTTAGGTGTTGGCCGGGGTCAGGTTAGGGTGGGGTTAAAAAAATGGAGTTGCCATGGTAACCGGAAGTGGGCACAAACAAGATGGCCGCCGAAAACTCAAAGTGCTCCGATTTGACCGAAATTTGGTGTGTGGGTAGGTACAGTCGAATGATGAAGATCTGCGCAAAAATGTTTTGGTTGTCATGGTTACGTCACGAGAAAAACAAGATGGCGGCTGAAGAATTTGGACGACTGTGTCGAAGGCGGCGAAGCCGCCTGAGACACAGGAGTTCCCATCGACTTAAAACTTGGAATGGGATTAGATGTGGGCCATGGTCAGGTCATGGTGGGATTTTAAAAAATGGCGTTGCCATGGTAACCGGAAGTGGGCACAAACAAGATGGCCGCCGAAAACTCAAAGTGCTCCGATTTGACCAAAGTTTGGTGTGTGGGTTGGTCAAGTCAAATGATGAAGATCTGTGAAAAAAATTTTGGTTACCATGGTTACGTCACGAGAAAAACAAAATGGCGGCAGAGTAAACAATGGACGACTGTGTCGAAGGCGGCGAAGCCGCCTGAGACACAGGAGTTCCCATCGACTTAAAACTTGGTATGGGGTTAGATGTGGGCTGGGTTAAGGTCATGGTGGGGTTAAAAAAAGGTGTCGCCATGGTAACCGGAAGTGGGCACAAACAAGATGGCCGCCGAAAACTCAAAGTGCTCCGATTTGACCGAAATTTGGTGTATGAGTAGGTAAAGTCAAATGATGAAGATCTGTGAACACATTTTTGGTTATGGTTACATAATGAGATAAACAAAATGGTGGCTGAAGAATTTGTGCCTTTGACGCTTTGCGCATTGCCTGGCCGCGAAGCGGCTAGTATATATATATATATATATGTTCCTGGCAGCCCACCCTCCAGTGCTCTATTCTCTACCATGAGTACACTGTCAGCCCCGCAGCCTCTACTCGCTTGTCGAAACCATATATCTTTAACAGGCGGAGATAGGCGAGCATGTTTAGGGGTTGGATAATGTGCGAGGCGCAGTGTCGTACGTGGTTCTGTCTCTCGGACGGGAAAGATCTGCGTCTATTCAAAGATGCGTGTTCAACCTTGTGTAGAGGTGTGCTTAATAAATTTTAATGAGCTGTAGATTATAAAAGGACCAATCTCAATCCCTTCTATTCTTGCGAAGGATCCACTGTCAAAAGCAGGTGTGAAAAGGTCTTACCGCAGATTCGTTTGAAACACAATAACGCCACGGCACTCCCATACGTTTTCTACATGTATGTGTGTGACGTTTTGTGGAAGATCGAGTGCGTGGTGACGATATCAGAATCTGGCTTCAGAATTGTGCCACGTAGATCGAGTTTGGTGTTGGTTTTGATGTTCTTTTCCTGTTTCTCCAGCTTATTTATCTCTGTGAATTAATTAAGCTTCAGCGAGCTTGTCCTGTGTGGCAGCGCATTTACATGTAGGCCTATCTAGCGCTTTCCAAGTGATACCGTGCAGTAGGAGTGGTCCATTCAATCCTTCCTGAAAGGCATCTTGCTGACGACTGCGTTTCAGTGCCAAGGGAGGCATGTACAGAGGGCATCTGGAAGAGCTCCAAGACAACAAAGACAACATGACGAACGTCCTCATCGTGTTCGCACACCAGCACCCCAAGTCCTTCAATGGCGCCATGATGGACGAGGCTGTGCGAAGTCTGAAGGCACAGGGACACCACGTGACTGTGTCGAACCTCTACGCCCAACACTTCGAGCCCAGAGCCACTCGCTCCGACATCATCGGTAGGTGTGGGTGGGTGTAGGTAAGACGGTGGGGTGGAGATGGGTTGACGAGGTTGGAAGTAATGACATTAAGGAGTTTAGTGGATGCGTGGGAGGATTAAATGTGTCGCTACTACATGCTTTGTGCATGTGAGATATGGCTGCGGTCCCATCGTCTGCACCACTGATGTCTAGTATCAGTTTTTAAAGTAGTCTGTAATTTAGTTACGTCGTCATCACTAAAGTCTGTTTTGATTATTGCTTTTGCTAGCCTACTGTTGCGGGTAGGTGGTCTCTATCTTGCGGTCCGTCCCAGCTCGCGCCAGGAAAGTAGAAGCAGGACTTCGGCGGGAGTTTTCTACATGAAGATCTTTAATTCATGGCTTGGCAATAAACGTACAGCGATGGCGAGTGCGCTTTCAAAGGCGCCAACAGCTCCACAAGCTCTCACTTGTTCACAGTAACGACTTCATCCATCTCTGCTCCAAGAACAAGTCAGGACAGACTCTTACCTCTCTTCATAGGCCAGAGTCATCACGGTTCGACTTATCCCTACACCCATGATGCCACTACTTCCAGCAATCATGCTAACCGTTACACGCCAAGAGTTCGAAACGCCACGTCTTTTTATGGTGCCATTTTTTTCTAACTGTCGTCGTCGCAGTCATACGTCACTTTTTATTATTACGTCATCGTCACTAAAAACCGTCCGTCTCAGTCCAATCTGCTCTGTTGGAAGGACAGGGAAAGTTCCCGAACTGCGGCATTTCTCATTACATTTGCATCCGCAGGCATTTCACATTCTTCCGCAACACAGCTCCTTTCTTTCGAGACCAAGACGTCCTCGTCGGTCTTCCCACACCTCCAACTACAATACCACAACAGGAATGAATGTGAAAAAGTTACATGCCTGAAAAAAAGAACAAGAAGTCCATTACTCATCTGGTCGTGCTCATCCTTGGTGGTCCACGTGGTGGAGAGAGAGGGACGAACTGGTGGCATCACCCGACAGAAGGATCTAGGTTTCCTTGCGGTAACCTTTTCTCCCCCCTGACCACAGAGCCATGGTCCCGCCACACCACGATACGTCCGAACATGCACCTGGGTCGTTCCCTCGTCGCTCTCACCTTCCGAGGGCGACCCAAGGCTCCCTCTCTCGCCAGTCACTCCTCATCGATGTCCGCCTACCAGTCGGGCGGAGGTCCTCCCTTGTACCTCCCGCGTCGGGCACGGTCCTCCACCCGTGGTCGGGCACGGCCCCGCCGTCGTCCTGCCTGTGACTGAGCCGACTTGGTGGAGTGTCTCCTCTCAGCCCGTGGGGTATGGAGACACGGAGCAGTGCCCCCAGGAGAGGTCTGGTGATCGGCCTTGCGGTCGTAGCCAGGCCTCTTCCTGCCCACGCTCCGCTGCAGGTGTGCCCTTGCGGACACTTGTACCGCCTGCAGCATGACTTGGAGCAGTCCCACACTCTGGGGCACTTCGGTGGGGGCATCCACCGCTCGTTTCGGCACTGCTGCCGATCTACTCGCCTTTGCAGGGCCACGCTGACGACGGTACGATCTCGCCTGGCAGTCGCGGACGGACTTGCGCCGACCAACCCAGAAGAACCGCTCACTGACGCGTCGGTAGGTCTTCTGCCTTCCAAGGTGGCCAGCTGCTGGGTCGTCGTGCAGCTGTCTCAGCGCCTCCTCCTGCATGGCTTTCGGCAGAACAGGGAGAAGGCGGCAGGTTTCTCCCTTCTCGTCCACCCACTCCTCATCGATGTCAGGGGGCACAGGCTGTCGGCGTGGAGACCGCCACCAGTCGGGTGGAGGTTCTCCCTTGTACCTTCCGCGCCGGGCATGATCCACCATCCGGAGTCGGGCGCAAGAGTGGTGCTGAATGCGGCACACTCCTCGATCCTTCAAACAATGCGAGCGGCTCACCACCCGTGGTCGAGCATGGTTCCACCACCGTCCTTTCTGCAACTGGGTCAGCTTGGTGGAGTTTCTCCTCTCAGCCCGTGGGTTGAAGAAACCCGGCGTAGTGCCCTCAGGAGAGGTCTGGTGATCGGCCTTGCGGTCATAGCCAGACCTCTTTTTGCCCACGCTCCGCTGCAGGTGTGCCCTTGCGGACACTTGCACCGCCTGCAGCATACCTTGGAGTGGCTCCACACACTGGGGCACTTCTCGGGGGATTTCCGCCAGCTGCCCTGTCCACGCCAAGTCCGTTGCCTGTCTCGGCGTCTCTCTTGCCACTGCGTCCTGGAGGCTTGCAGTCTCTTCATCGACACGGGAGTCGCGGTCTCCCTTCGGTCCCTCGACGCTTGTCGCTGCTTCTTCCAGGGACGAGTCGAGGCTGCCGATCTCCCCGCGCATCTCGGTCTGCACCGTCCCAATCTCCTGGCTGAGTTCGGCGGTGCTGCTTGCGAGGGCAAGGAACTGCTCCATGAAAGCCTCAATTTCCTGTCGCCTTTGTTCTGCCTCCTCCCGTCGCTGCTGTTCTCTCTGTTCCTCTTTTTGTCGTCGCCGATGTTCCCTCTCTTCTTCCTTCTTCTGCTGCTCTGCCTTTTCCTCCTGTCGCTGCCGCTCCTTCTCTTCTTCCTTCTTCTGCTGCTCTGCTTTCTCCTCCTGTCGCTGCCGCTCCTTCTCTTCTTCCTTCCTCTGCTGCTCTGCCTTCTCCTCCTGTCGCTGCCGCTCCTTCTCTTCTTCCTTCTTCTGCTGCTCTGCTTTCTCCTCCTGTCGCTGCCGCTCCTTCTCTTCTTCCTTCCTCTGCTGCTCTGCCTTCTCCTCCTGTCGCTGCCGCTCCTTCTCTTCTTCCTTCTTCTGCTGCTGTCTCTTTTCTTCGAGCAGAAGCTTTATCATTACCAACATGTCCTCCTCGCGCGCGGCGGCCGATCTTGTTAATCTTCTCTCACCTTCAGCGTCCATGCTTGTCTACTTTTTTCGAATTCGCCGTCTTGGGAACCATTGTTGCGGGTAAGTGGTCTCTATCTTGCGGTCCATCCCAGCTCGCGCCAGGAAAGTAGAAGCAGGACTTCGGCGGGAGTTTTCTACATGAAGATCTTTAATTCATGGCTTGGCAATAAACGTACAGCGATGGCGAGTGCGCTTTCAAAGGCGCCAACAGCTCCACAAGCTCTCACTTGTTCACAGTAACGACTTCATCCATCTCTGCTCCAAGAACAAGTCAGGACAGACTCTTACCTCTCTTCATAGGCCAGAGTCATCACGGTTCGACTTATCCCTACACCCATGATGCCACTACTTCCAGCAATCATGCTAACCGTTACACGCCAAGAGTTCGAAACGCCACGTCTTTTTATGGTGCCATTTTTTTCTAACTGTCGTCGTCGCAGTCATACGTCACTTTTTATTATTACGTCATCGTCACTAAAAACCGTCCGTCTCAGTCCAATCTGCTCTGTTGGAAGGACAGGGAAAGTTCCCGAACTGCGGCATTTCTCATTACATTTGCATCCGCAGGCATTTCACATTCTTCCGCAACACTACCATAATCGTATGAATGTGACACTCTCGCATCGTTCAGGCCACAGTGGAATCTAAAACAAACAGTTCTACTGAGATATTGAAAACTGTTGAAAACTGCAGTCATAAACCGTTTCCTGCGACGATCACTGCTGTCACGTGGAAACGGCGTGCGATGATTGATGACGAGTACACGTGCGCCGATTGGCTGGTGCAGCACGCGGTGGGCGGCGCTGCTTGAGGTTAAGTGTCTCAGTGTATGCTTACCTCCCCATTGCTTGCACACCCTCCCCCCCCCCCCCCCCCCCCCCCCCCCCCGCGTTCTGTCCCTTTTGCCTTAGGCATGTGTTTGCTTTGATCTGTAAGCGGAAGAGTGTCAAGCTGTCAGCATACAGAGTGCCTTGAGTGAAAACTTACATCCTTCTCACACGTTGTCCATGTGTTTTATCAACTTGTCTTCAGATAACTGTGTGTGTGTGTGTGTGTCTGTGTATGTGTGTGTGTGTGTGTGTGTGTGTGTGTGTGTGTGTGTGTCTGTGTGTGTGTGTTTGTATATGTCTGTGTGTATATATGTCTGTGTGTGTATGTGTGTGTATATGTGTGTGTGTGCGTGTATATATGTCTGTGTGTGTATGTGTGTGTATATGTCTGTGTGTATGTGTAAGTGTGTGTGTGTGTGTGTATATATGTCTGTGTGTATGTGTAAGTGTGTGTGTGTGTGTGCGTGTGTATATATGTCTGTGTGTGTATGTGTGTGTATATGTCTGTGTGTATATGTGTGTGTGTGTGTGTATGTGTGTGTGGGTGTGTGGGTGTGCTGTCATGACTTTTACAACGTCCATCAACCTTACTATATGCAGGGCCGATAGGTGACGACAACAAGCTGGACTACACAGCAGAGGCGTCCAGGGCCTACAAAGAGGGCATGCTGGCCTGGGACAGCACGGCTGAGATCGAGAAGCTGAAGAAGGCGGACCTGGTCATCTTCCAGTTCCCCATATACTGGCTGTCCGTGCCGGCCATCCTCAAGGGCTGGTTTGACCGCGTCCTCATCTCGGGCGTGGCTTTCGACTACGGCTCTGGCAACCTACTGGACAACGGCCTCTTGAAGGTGTGTGTGTGTGTGTGTGTGTGTATGTGTGTGTGTGTGTGTGTGTGTAGATACGTGCGTTGTGTGTATATGCATGTAGTGTTTCAGTATATGCGCGCCTGTGAATGTTAACCTGTGGTGGAATACAAGAAGTGATAGCCGTTGCCTCTCTCGTTCACACGTAGTGTGAAATAAAAACCGCTGGCGCTGAACCTCCAGGTTTTGGCATAAAAAAACACAATAAAGTCTGTAGGACCTTCAGTAAACCTGGAGGGATAACAGGATGTCTGTAGTGCCACTGTAGCTTTTGAAGTAAGTCACATACGGCTTTGTGTACAGGCTCACAGTAGTATATCCAAAGCTTCACATCAAGTCTTGAACAGATGGAAGTCTTCTGCTTTTGCATCTGCTTCCCCCACCCCATTCCCCACCCTACCCATCGCCACCCCCGACCCCCTCAGCACGCACGCGCGCGCACACACACACACACACACACACACACACACACACACACACACACACACACTCACTCACACAAAACGGGAAAAACGCATTTCGCCCTCCCTCACACTAGCCACCCCCCCCCCTCTTTTTTTCCCCAATTACCCCCGTCTTCCATTCCAGATCTCATATCTGTCACCGTTTCTTATGACGGCTGCATCATTCAGTTGTATGTCCTTTTTTCTCTCTCTGTGTGGTGGTGGTTTTTTCTCTTTACTTTATTATGGCTGCTATGCGAACTGCGCAGTGTGCGAAAGATTCATTTCGAGCCACTTGTATCAATGTGAATTTGTGAATATTAACAAAAATTACACTGTCATGAATTTCGATTCCACGACACTCGTTTTCTCTCTTTCACCGCACAACTATGCCAGACTATTGCCGTGTTTACAGTATGTGTTCTGCCTTTGTTCTCAACATATATACGGGATGAGAATACAGAGAGTGTCACCGAGCACATCATACAAGCTCGTCGCACCAATAATCTGGGTCAGATAATTTATTTGCAGAACGGCATGGACGCTATCGTCATCTTGCATACATGTCATAGTGCTGTAGTGGTGAAAAACTGAAAATACAGCAAACAAAAAGGGGAACTAAATACTTGCTTTCAACGTATTTCCATATTTAAAAATAATTTGAAATTAATAAGCAGTTTGCATTTATTTGACACAATCTCCGCTGGTAGCGTGAAAATTACCGAAAGTGCTATCCACTACTGACTACGCCACCCAAGTACATTAAACTCAAAGAGCGGGAAACAGCGCAAAGCATATGGCGGAGACAAATCGAAATGAACTAACAGTGTGCACTCAAAATCACTAACTTAGGCACCAACACGACAAGACTAGTGCAACATTGAAAAGATGTTCTCTGCTTTATAATACAAGCAATCATAAACTGACCTTATGTGGACTGAGCAGGTCGTTGGAAACTAAGAACAAAAAGATTTAGCCCTGCGAACCTGGAGGGCAATGAGTAGTATTTATTCATACCCCTGTCTATCACAGTCTGAGAAATCTTCTCACTGTCTGGCAAAAATGAGACACAAATGCTGTCCGGAATACAATGCAACCAGTTAGTCTGTGTTCATTCGGAAGCCATTTTGGCGCCTGCAACTGTAACCACGCGAGATACAGCGAGAAAAGGGGCGTGGCTGTGGAGTGGGTCGCCATTCCATCAATTGACTACTTGCATCGTAAAAAATCCTTCTTTATCCTTTCACCAATGTTCTCGAAATTCATTATCCTCAAAACTCTACTCGCAAATGACGTCACGTTGTTGATGACGTCACACATTTCGCAATTTGGCCATTCCATGAATGGAGTATTTGGGGAGGCGATGTCGAGTGTACGACCTTAAAAAACCACTTTCTCTTCAAGCCTCGATTCTGAAAATTTGATACATTCAATCGGACCTAACTTCCAGTTAGTGTGCAAAATGTCAAGGAAATCCGTCCAGTAGTTTTTGAGAAATCAGCCGTTGAGTCGGGACAGACACACACACACACACACACACACACACACACACACACACACACACACACACACACACACACACACACACACACAGATAAAGTCTGTAGGACCTCCAGTAAACCTGGAGGGATAAAAACCGCTTGCGCTGAACCTCCAGGTTTTGGCACACAAAAAAACCGATCGGGTTCGAACCCGCAACCTCTCTAGAAAAGAGGGGGGAAAAACACACAAAAAAACCCAATTAAACAGGTCTTGTTCGAACCAGCAACCTCTCGAAAAAAGAGGGGGGAAAAGTTTCAGCGTGGATTCGAACCTGTTCATACATGACCTAACGTTATAATAGTCCAACGCTTTAACCATCTGAGCCATTCGGCAATTAACGGTATTACGTGTTTGTAAACCTGGAGGGACATGAGTAGTATTTATTCATAGTAGTAGTAGTAGTAGTAGTAGTAGTAGTAGTAGTAGTAGTAGTAGTAGTAGTAGTAATAGTAGTAATAGTAGTAGTAGTCGTAGTAGTAGTAGTTGAGAGGCTATATATAGGCCGTGAAGCCTTTTGAACGCCCCATCGTAATGTGTTGCCTTCTATAGGGTCTTAGCGCAATTTTCTTATTGCGATAATGTCACTCATCATAGCTTCTGAACTAGGTACGAAACGTCCAGGATACGAAACGACCCTCATCGTACAAAAATCCTTCTCTCTCCTTCACCAATGTTCTCGAAATTAATCCTCCCCGAAAATCTCCTCGAAATTACGTCACGTTATTCCTCGTCAAATGATTACGTCACGCATTTTGCATTTGGACTCTGTTGTAGCGTTTTCTTTGCAATGTATGTCGTAAAAAGTAACTTTTTTCAAACCTCGATTCAGAAAATGTGATACATTCAATCGGACCTAACTTCCAGTTAGTGTGCAAAATGTCAAGGAAATCCGTCCAGTAGTTTTTGAGAAATCAGCCGTGAAGACGGGACAGACAGACAGATAAAGTCTGTAGGACCTCCAGTAAACCTTGAGGGCAATGAGTAGTATTTATTCATACCCCTGTCAATCACAGTCTGAGAAATCTTCTCACTGTCTGGCAAAAATGAGACACAAATGCTGTCCGGAATACAACGCAACGAATCTGCGTTCATGTGGAAGCCATTTTGCCGCCTGCATCTGTTACCACGCGAGATAGAGCGAGAAAGGGGCGTGGCTGTGGAGTGGGTCGCCATTCCATCAATTGACTACTTGCATCGTAAAAAATCCTTCTTTATCCTTTCACCAATGTTCTCGAAATTCATCCTCCTCAAAAATCTACTCGCAAATGACGTAACGTTGTTAATGACGTCACACATTTCGCAATTTGGCCATTCCATGAATGGAGTATTTGGGTAGGCGATGTCGATTGTACGACCTTAAAAAACCACTTTCTCTTCAAGCCTCGATTCTGAAAATGTGATACATTCAATCGGGCCTAACTTCCAGTTAGTGTGCAAAATGCCAAGGAAATCCGTCCAGTAGTTTTTGAAAAATCAGCCGTGGAGTCGGGGCAGACACACACACACACACACACACACACACACACACACACACACACACACACACACACACACACAGAGACAGACAGACAGATAAAGTCTGTAGGACCTCCAGTAAACCTGGAGGGATAAAGTCTGTAGGACCTCCAGTAAACCTGGAGGGATAAATTGCTATCCTCCCCGGTTATAGTCATTTTAGTTGTAGATTCTTTTCTTGTAGTATCCATAGTATGCGTTCTCACACCTTTAATTGCATTTCTTTGTAGAGAGATTTGTGTAGAAATTTGAAAGAATGCCAACAATCCGTCTCAGCATGTGATTAACCCTTAGTTCCCCAAGAAGTCTCTGGGGTAAAGTCCCAGGAGAAAGGACGTTGGTTGAATAGGTCAGACTAGTAGATAGCTGTCCCCAAGAAGCTACCTGTTTACACAGGAAGAGATGGTATCAGGACTTCAGGGGACGAGTCACGGTCAGATCGGAGGGAGAATACTAGTAGTCCAAGGTTGTAGGGAATCGTAATTAGCCTAATTGAATCAGAATAGCTGGAGGTCTGGTCGGCACCTGTTTGTCAGATCAGAGGGGAATACGTACAGTCCAAGGTTCTAGCGCGCACTGTTTGTGTGGGGATGTGGTAGTAAGAGGAGCCCCTGAAGGGCCTGAAGTTCAAGAACCATCTCGACCAGTGAGAACGGAGGGGAGGAGCCGTAGGAAATAAGAGGGGGAAACATGCCGAGTTCGAGAGAGAAATTTGGAGAAGTCTGGAGGAGTGGAGAGTCCAGAGGCGGACAGAGCAATGGGTGGACATCCCTGAGCTATGGAGACATGGTTTTTGTCAGGTACGCTTGTAAGCTGCTATGTAAAGAAGAAAAAAAGAAGTTGGAAAAATCAGTCGGCCCGACTTTGTCCTCTCCACATTCCCACCGACGCTACATCTCTTTATTCCCACCAACGCTACATATCTTTATTCCCACCAACGCTACATCTCTTTATTCCCACCAACGCTACATCTCTTTATTCCCACCAACGCTACATCTCTTTATTCCCACCAACGCTACATCTCTTTATTCCCACCAACGCTACATCTCTTTATTCCCACCAACGCTACATCTCTTTATTCCCACCAACGCTACATCTCTTTATTCCCACCAACGCTACATCTCTTTATTCCCACCAACGCTACATCTCTTTATTCCCACCAACGCTACATCTCTTTATTCCCACCAACGCTACATCTCTTTATTCCCACCAACGCTACATCTATTTGCCCCCGCTCGGCAATTCACACACTTACCACTACCCGATGAAGTGAAAGTCAAGGTTCTGATGAAGCGACATTGGCCTGTTAATACAAATGCATCTGGAAAAGATGTTATATCACTAATATCACACCTGGGGGTTTTCCCCTCTTTTTTCTATTTCATTGCCGAAAGATAATCAGCACATTCAATGGGGCGTTTGATTTCTCTGAACAATGGAATACTATATGTATATGCGACCAAGAAATTATGCCATGGTATGTTTGGTAGTCATCCCCTCTCATAAAAGTTTGAGCTTGAATACAAGACACTACTTTGGGTCATACCCTGATCTTGAAGTTGCCCGCTTCTTTCAGGGTAAGAAAGCTGTGCTGTCCTTCACCACTGGCGGACCAGAAACTCAGTACAGTCCCATGGGAATGAACGGTGACATCAACGTTATCCTTTGGCCAATTCAGGTAACCTGATGTCAGTGGTGTCACAAATGTCACCATAGTTGTCACTGATGTCGTCATCCTCATGTCTTTTGTCGTTATTGCCATCGTCACTGTTGTCGGCATACTCATCATCTCCATTGTCGTCAGTGTCATTGTCATTGTCACTATCACTTTGGACGTCATCATCATAGTCACTGTTGACGTCAATGTCATCGTCACCGTCGTCTTCACAGTTATTGCCACCGTCATTATTACTGTCATCAACTCTGTCGTCACCACTGCCATCGCCTCTGCTTTAAAATGTATGTGATACGTTCGGCTATCACAGGCTACGAAAAGAAAATTGTTTCCATGTGATACTTAATCCGCGTGTACGAAATTAGTTTCAGTCTTCATAGTAGAGAGAGAGACAGAGACAGAGAGAGAGAGAGAGAGAGAGAGAGAGAGAGAGAGAGAGAACTGAACTGAACAAGTTTAATGTGTAGGCCACCGGCCTATTACATGGGCGAGAAAAACGCGAACAGAGCACAATTATGTACAAGAAGTACATCAAAAACTGGCAACCAGTTTAGGAATCGCGCACGGGTGAATAGTCTCTATCAATGAGAAAGTTCACGTTCTCCGTGCAGCCCGTGTGGGCTGTTGTCGCGTCGGCGACGTCCTGCTCGTTTCTGGGTTCTTTCGCTGGCAGCATCCCTGGCACGCTGGCGAACAGCTGATCGCAGACGAAGCGTAGATTGGGTCAGCCTTGGAGCTCCTGTCGGGGACGAAAGGCAGGTCTTGTAGTGGGACGTTTCACGATCCCTCGGACGAACGGCAGAGGTCGACGGTAGAGGCGGAGTTAGATCTGACACAGCACAAGGGTGACAAGCCTCGGCAACTCCACTTCTCAGTGCACTCATTTGCTCCTGCAAGGCACGAGAAATGCCCTCAGAAATCTTGCTCATCACGTTTTGAAAGTCTTCCACTGTTGCTTCATTGCTACGAGGTGGTTTTGTAGCACCGTGAGGGTCATTTTGAAGTGTTGGCATTTCTGTGGCAAGTGGTTCCTTGTTTGGAACTGAGGCAGCTTTTTCCTCATGGTGGTTGACAGAGTTCGAGGGGTCAGAGGTCACGGATGACACGGTGACGCATTCCGCCGGCACATGGGAGCGAGGATTTCGTGCAGGGACAGGGTCGGTAACAGTTTTTACGACATTGAATTCAGATTGATTTTGAATCGAAAAAGCATTAGCATGGCTCTGCTCACCCTTCTGACGATGTTTTTCTGCTCGGCGTTGGTCCCTACGTCTCTGTGCTGGTGGTTTCCTTCTCCAAAATCCGCGCCGTTCACTCGTGAGTAATGGCTGACCGTCGTGCTGCCTGAACCTCAACACAACAACAACGCTTCCAGGCTCACCGCCTACTTTCCAACTAGAGGGTTCCTCCGTTGCTAGCAGGGATGTCAGCAGTGCCTCCAGGGCAGCTGGAAGTCCAGCGACTGGCATGATGCTAACTAGAATTACACAATACTGTAAACTGGCCGGAGCGAGGGAAAGACGTCCTACCGGCGCGAGCGCAAACCGCTGAGTGGGGGGGGGGGGGGGGGAGAGAGAGAGAGAGAGAGAGAGAGAGAGAGAGAGAGAGAGAGAGAGAGAGAGAGAGAGAGAGAGAGAGAGAGAGACAGAGAGACAGAGAGACAGAGAGACAAAGAGAGAGACAGAGAGAGAGAGACAGAGAGACAGACAGAGAGAGAGAGAGAGAGAGAGAGAGAGAGAGAGAGAGAGAGAGAGAGAGAGAGAGAGAAAGAGAGAGAGAGACAGAGAGAGAAAGAGAGAGAGAGAGAGACACAGAGAGAGAGAGAGAGAGAGAGAGACAGACAGAGTGAGAGACAGAGAGACAGAGAGAGAGAGAGAGTGGGAGTTCAGGGTTTGATCGAACACCTTGCAAAGTTTAAAGAGGCTTTTTGCTCTATAACGCTTAGCCGCACTACACAGATTTCTTCTCATCATTAATATCGAACGACCACGACAACAAGCACCGTAACGCACATGCAATGTCTGCGCTATTCCACCAACCTTTTCCCGCGTCATCTTAATTTAAAGCAAAATGTTTTCACTGCTTTTCATTTCATTTCTCCTTCCATTTTTTCTCTTCCACAGTACGGGACCTTGAGGTTTTGCGGCTTCGACGTGCTGGCACCCGAGATCATTTTTGGCGTGGGCTTCACCTCCTATGACGCCCGCAAGAAGCGAGTGAGCGACTGGGGCAAGCGTCTGCAGGGTATCTTCAACGAAAAGCCACTGTCTTTCGTCTCACTGTCCAACTACGACGTGAAGAAAGGTTTCCAGCTGTCGGATGAGTTCCTCAAGTCCGTTGACGGCAAGAACGAAGGAGCCAGCGTGGGACAGAACCTGGGGAAAGCTCTGCCCCCAAACTCCATGACCAAAAGTTCATAGATGTTGCTTGACTTTGGAAGCATTGAAGAGGATGCTGTTTCCGGTGTTTGCTACTTTCTTGAGATTAAAAGTTTTTTTTAATTTTATAACCCAGACTGGTGAGAGTTCGTTGTTTTTTACTCACATGCGAAGCAAAAGTGAGTCTTTGTACTCACCCTTTTCGTCCGTCCGGGCGTCCGGGCGTGTGTAACAAACTTTATCGTTGGATTTTTCTCGGAGAATATTCAGTCTATCAGCACCCAATTTGTCATGATGGTGTATGATGACAAGGCGTCAAAATACGTACACAGTGACTTGACCATGCTTTAAGCTCAAGGTCGCAGGGGCCGTAAATGTGGCATAAAAACAGCCATTTTTCACATTTTCCCGATTTTCTCTTAAGATTTTGAGATTGGATACCTGCCTATATATGGTATATAGGGCAAAGTAATCCCTATCTTTTAATACCAGTTTGACTGACCTTGCTTCAAGGTCAAGGTCACATGAGCTCTTTAAAGTTGGATTGTATACATATTTGGAAGTGACCTTGACCCTGAACTATGGAAGATAACTCTTCCAAACTTCACAACATTGTAGTACACATGTTATACTTTCATACTAGGTTACCCGTGTCGTCCGTCCGGGCGTCCGGGTGTCCGTCCGGGCGTCCGTCCGGGCGTCCGTCCGGGCGTCCTGTAATCCGTAAAAAACTTTAGCGTTGGATTTTTCTCGGAGACTATTAAGTCTATCAACCCCCAATTTGGCATGATGGTGTAGGATGACAAGGCGTACAAATACATACATAGTGACTTGACCTTGCTTCAAGGTCAAGGTCACAGGAGCTCTTTAAAGTTGGATTGTATACATATTTTGAAGTGACCTTGACCCTGAACTATGGCAGATAACTCTTCCAAACTTCATAACATTGTAGTACACATGTTATACTTTCATTCTAGGTCACCTGTATCGGGGGCGGGGGGGGGGGGGGGGGAGGGGAGGGCTCGAGGCTTAATGAAGGGCACACAGGCATGAGACAAGTCGAGCTGCTTTCCACAACTTTATTTACACATGGGTACGGTACAATAGCTCCTGGCTTGTCCGAGGCCAGATGGTGGTAGCCTGGACCAAGCCAAAACCGTGGTGGCAGTGGTCTCTCTTGTCTTGTGTGCCGTTCCCTCTTAACAGGAGTATGCACGGACCTCACAGGAGCCAGGGTGTGGGTTATTTCCCAGATCCTAGCCTTGGTGACTAGGTTTGTGCTTCAATTGGCAGAAGAGAGAGATTACTTAATTTAACTTGCTATGAAATTACTTCTTACAAATGTTGTCTCATTAAGCATAACGCAGTCTATTCAATGAATCATATGCCGTTGCAAGAAGCTGTCTTACTTGAGGGAAAACATCAGATTTATAGTAAAAATGTTACAGTTCGGATGCCAGAGTGGGGAATGGTTGACTAGCCTCGGGGTCACGCTAATCTGAGAAGTGACTGACAGGGGTAGCTGCATCGACTGTCAGACCACAGCAGAGAGGAGTCCCAAAGTGGTCAGCTGGTCACCTTATATTACACACAGGATGGGGAGGGGGTGGTGGTGGTGGAGAGAGGTCTGACACACAGGATGGGGGGTAGGAAGAGACACCAGCGAGGATAACTGAATAGAGGATGAACACAGCAGATGTACAATGCACTTGGTGATAGGTGCACCTTATCACAGGTGTTTCAAGCTGATGGTATTCTACACGAGAATACAACAGCATATTAAATAAGCCTATGGATATTGATGACCGAGAATACCAGCGTAAATATCGAGGAACCAAATCTCGTCTGCTAATAATGCAGCAGCATTACTACGGCCAATCGAGCCTCAAGCTCCCAAACTTAATCCCCACTCAGAGATAAATGCTGTCATGATCTTTGAAAACAATTCGTGTTCGAGAGGAGAATTCTGCGTTTCATATCTGAAGGAAATTTTTGTGCACAGGCATACGCTGGTTAAGTGTGAGCGTGCGTACGTGCGTGCGTGCGTGTGTTTGTGTGCGCGCGCGCGTGTATGTGTATGTGTGAGTGAGTGAGTGAGTGTGCATGCGTGCGTGCGTGTGCATGTGTGAGTGAGCGTGCATGCGTGCGTGCGTGTGTGTGTGTGTGTGTGTGTGAGTGAGCGTGCGTGCGTGTGCGTGCATGCGTGCGTGCGTGTGTGTGTGTGTGTGTGTTGAGCCTGAGCCGTTCTATGCATGCATGCCCCCTTCATCAGCAGGAACCTCAGGCTGCTGAGCGTTTGGAACCTATTCAGTAGCTCAGTCACAGCTAGGTGATCCTAAAAGCCTCTGCACAGGAGGCAACCAAAGTCTCTTGCCATGTTGCTTGCAGCCAGTTGCTTGCCATGTGGCAGGCAATGCTGGAGGCTGAGCTCGCACACGCTTCCACTGTGACCCTTCACCTCTCGCCACGTTGGGAACACGCAATGATAACAGTGGGCCCGAGGGCCTGTGACCTGCATTTCGAATTTTAAATTGTAGGAGCTTTCACGACCTATTGATGCATTCAACATACAACTTTGATAAATTAATGCTGTTCATGGCTTACATTTTCTTTGGATGGGGTTTCTAGTGTCCCCAAATTCTGCGTTTTCTGTGCGAAGCGAAGATATGTCCGCCATTAAATGTGCAATAGTCGCGAGAACCCGAGAACGAGGCTCTAAAATCGCCCGGTGATTGGTGGATTCACAGAGAGTGGCTGGAGTGGCGCGCCACTGCCCTCAAAACTAGAACAGGTTTAAACATGAGCAACTCAGTTGCTGGTGGCGTGGAAAGTTGCTTGGAATGCCAGTTGCTTTGAACTGACATCGCACACGAAGCAATGCATGGCAAGCAATCGAGTTGCCGGAGTGGAGTTGCCTCGTGTGCAAAGGCCTTAAGCAGCCAAAGGGCTGACCAAAGGGCCTACAGAGGGGTGGGGATGGATGTGGGGGTAAGTTGGGGATGGGGGAGGGAGTTGAGGGTGGGGGTGGGGGGTGGGTGTGGGTGGGGTGGGGGGAATAGTTGGGGCCTCGGAACACGATCAGCTTGGAGAGACCCGAACTTGCTTTCAAGTCACATAAGAAAATGCCAAATTAAAGCAAGACCAATACATGAAAATAGTAATCTTCCTTGTTATTACATCGCGACGTTTCACCCGTTTTATAAGAGCTCAAATATTAACTTTCTTTGGGCTACTATCTCGACTGGGATTGGTTCTATTGGGAAACAAATAGTTAATGTATGAGAAAACTTCTATATTAATGTGATGGGGGTGGAGGCAAGGCTTGATGGTACAAGGGCCCAGGCATAAGACAAAATTGCTGCTGCTTTCCACAACTTTATTGTTACCCATGGGTATAGGAGCTGCAGGGTGGTCCCAGGCCTGATGATAATGGTCTGGACCAACCCAAGACCGTGGTGACAGTGGTCTCTCCCCCAGATGGTATAGGGTCTCTCAAGAGACTGGTGGTGGTCGTCCTTCTCTCTCGACCTGCCGACAGTCCCTCCTTATCAAAGAAATGCGCGGACCTCAGGGGAGCCAGGTTTGGGAGCAGCGGTTGCAGATCTCAGCCTGTCTCTGGGTTGTGTTTTCCTAATGATAGAATAAGGCTCATTGCTGCCTTATACTTACTCGAAATTATTCACACCAAGTGTTGCCTCGATAGGCATAACAAAGTCAACCGAATGAATATTGCACCATTGCAATCAGATGTCTTAATTTAGAGAAAGCATCAAAATTTTCTCTTCTTTCTAACAATTTAGGCATAGCGCTCGAGAACTACAGGAGGGAACTGTCAGAGCTCACATGTCAAGTTCAATTAACAAACGAAAAAGAAAAGCCGCTGTGCGACCATCCCGGACTGATAGGCTACATAGTAGACTGGTCTTACAACATATACATAACCTGGGCGTCTGAGACGCAGGATACTTGATAGAGGAAGGAGAGAGGGGAACCATGCAATGTCTGGGAGGGAGGGGGGAGGGGGGAGGGAGAGGGAGAGATTGAATCTTTATTGATTGATTCTTATTTATCAAGGATGAAATTTTAGGCATTTCATCCTATCTTACACATTGTCCTTGCTCATAAAGAAATGAAAACACTTATAATTAAGACACAAAATACACAGTAGCTAATCCATGTACAACAATTGGTAAGGTATATATGAAGAATATGATAAACAATGACAAATGTTTTAGTAGATGCCTTTGACAACTGTCAGCTCAGTGAGTCTTGAAGATCAAGCAAGAGAGAGAGAGAGAGAGAAAGAGAGAGAGAGAGAGAGAGAGAGAGAGAGAGAGAGAGAGAGAGAGAGAGAGACATGTAAAACCTTCGGGCTTCACTTCACCCGGTCACATTAATTTCTCTTGTCTTCATAAATCTTAACAAAATCTCTATCGTTCTCAAGAATTTCAAGCAACAGCCAGAAACCACTTTGCGAGATGATTGGCCGTTATTCTAGCTGTAGGGGCGTCTCACTAGCCCTCGACTAGCCATTCAGGGAGAACCGCGAGATTTGTGGCCAAACAAACGCGCCCATAGACGTAGAATCTCGAGATTCTCCCTCGATGGCTAGTCGAGGGAAAGCGAGACGCTCTCACAGCTACAAAAAAACGGCCAATCATCAACTGGCAAGGCGGAAGTCCAGGAGAACATGGCTGCGTCCTGGCGCCGGAGTCGGTGGAGAAGTTGCCGATAGACGAAATAACTGACGATACAGATATCATATCAGTTTTTCACTCGATAGAACACACCATGATGTGATATCGAATGGCACGGGAACTTTTTCAACGAAAAATAAAGCAACTCGGGTTCAACTGTAGACAATTTTGTAGAAAATGTTATGCCTCGGTTAATTTTGATCAATTCAAGGGACATTATTCATAGATCTTATGTGTACGGTGTTGCGTATTTGCAAGCGATAAAACATTTTCGGTAGTGTATGTCCAGAAATAACCTATACACCTACTCCTCAAAATATACAAAAGAACACTCGAACAGCAAATACTTTCGTGTATGTATACTATTCCATTCTCGGACCCTGAGAAGCACATTACAGGCACTGCCGTCTATCAGCGGCATCCCAATTGGCACGGTCTCCGCCATTTTAGTACATTCGGGCCTCTGCAGCGGGACGCAGCTCCGGAGCTCCCTCGGTCTCCCTTATTCACTGCGAGTGCCTCCTTATGAGCGAGGAAAGTAGGCAACGCCTAGCCCTCGCGATTCTCTCGATATTTTGCGCCTAACAAATGCTCCCTTTCATTCCAGTCACCTTCTGCCTATTTGTATGAAACAGACCCGTAGCTTATACCAGATCACATTATCATGTAATTCAATAGTGCGGGCGGTGACGTTTGCATATTAATCCAATCAGCTGCGGCCTAATCGTATGCAGCAGTCTCCCTACACACGAGATCACTTGAGTTATTTTCAGGTTTGTTCACATCGGGTGCCACGCCCAATAAGAACACAGCTTAAGAAACATCAGCCCACGCCCCTCCCAGTGAAACCGAAAAATAAACTCCTAGCCTTCATTCAACATTCTTCTGGCAACAAGATTTTCTTACGAAACGTTGAATATTGCCAAGAACCTCCAGGTAAAGGTCTATATATTTTAAACAGCTTACAAAAACCCACAAGATGGATTGGTTTAAGGCTGGGGGGTTTTCCACATCACGAGTGAAAAATCCTGTCTGGTTCTACAAACTGCTTTGGAAAGACTTCAGTTTACTTGCTTCCCTATTCACCAGGCCAGTCGAGCCATTTACTGCTGTTATCTAGCACTCACACAATTTGACGCACTGATAATAACCTTCTCTATCTCATTCACTCTCCTGGAGACCATTCAATTCTTTTTTAATGCTGAACTAAGAGTCAGTGACACCAGAATACACTCTCATTGCCCGTAGGCACACCTGGCTTCTCCTGGCGAATTTGTGAGAACCAAACAACTTGCAAAATCATGAATACCAACCCGCGTGACTGTCAAGTTCGAACGCCATACCGATTATTTGTGAAGCAGCGTCATGACAAGTGCCTCTTCCACTGAACCAGTTGCCTTCGTCTGCGTTACAAAGTCCGATGGGACACAGGGTGCAAAAGTGTTTATTTTTACATTTAGCAAACTCTGGGTACAGCTCCTTCGTCAGGTGAGAGTGGAGTACATTTCCTTCATGATAGTGAAGTAGAAGTCCTTCATCAGGTGAGAGTGGAGCACAAACCCTTCGTCATATGAGAGTGGAGTACAAATCCTTCAATGGGTGAGAGTGGAGTACAACTCTTTCATTGTGTGAGAGTGGAGTACATCTCCTTCATCAAGGACACTGCAAAGTCTCCATAACTCAACTGCAAGAGTAGTGAAGAAACCGCCAAGGTGGGCTCATATGAGTCCAGTGCTACATGATATTCACTGGCTTCCAGTTCACCTACATGCATGGAATTTAATATTCTTCCCATGGCCTTTAAATGTGCAACAGGTCAGGCCCCGGCCTACTTCACAGAAATCATCAAGCTAGAAAAACGAGCCCACAAGGAGTCTTCGGTCATCAGACAGACGACTTCCCACAATCCCACAATCAAGCCTGAGACGTTACTGAAACGGGTCCTTCAGTGTAGTGGGACCGAGATGATGAAATCTGCTTCCTGAGTCTCTGAAGTCATCTCTATGTTAGGCCTCTTTCAAAGCTGGCCTCAAAACTCACCTTTTCTGTCGTTGTGATGTCACGCAATGAGCATCTTCTTTGAGTGTGATAAATGGCGCCGAAAATGATAGTTAATTCATAGTTCGATAGACTGTGAAAGTTGGGTTTTTTGTGCTGGATATAGTGTTCCATTCGATTTTTCTGTTCCGTACTCTAGCCCAACTACCTCAAGATGTCGCCTGAATTGTCAGTGTAGCTTTCCTCTCATTCGTGCTACCACAGGCTATCCAGAAGACAAGGTATTTTCCTACGACAGGGCTGCCGAATGGGCCATTCGCAACGAATCGCTCGCTCCTGACATCTCGAACGAAATGGACAAGGTGAGTAATCTGTTCTGTTATATTAGAAAGACACGTCCAAAAAAAGAAAGAAAAAATTGTCGGAGCTTTAAGTTTCTGACTCCAGCATTCATTCTGTCCCCCATTTCTTCGAACAAATGATCAAAATGCAAGCATCAAAAATTAAACCGTGAGAACTCTTTAAAAAAAAGTGTCCACCTTTTCCTTGCTTTAAAGTACTGCGTTTTTATTTTATTTCATTTTATCTATTTTATTTAATCTCGTTTATTTACTTTTAAAAATCGTGTTTCATTTTTTTTTATTTTATTTTGTTTTATTATTTTGCTTTGTTTTGTTTTGTTTCGTTTTACTTTATTGTATTTCCACTTTCTGTCGTTTATTTGATCTATTTTAGTTGTTTGAGTTTTGCTTTATTGAATTTAATTTACATCTAACATTACTCATCCAGAGCCTGTTCATAAGGGAAGGTGTTTGTGAACGCTTGCTGTGCTCGCTCCAGATACACACCTTCTCGCGCCTGCTAGCCAAGTAGCAGGGGTGGAAGTAGTTGTACTAGTAGTGTAGTAATAGTGGTGGTGGTGGTGGTGGTGGTGGTGATAGTAGTAGTAGTAGTAGTAGTAGTAGTAATAATAGTAGTAGTGGTGGTGGTGGTGGTAGTAGTAGTAGTGGTAGTCGTAGTAGCAGTAGTAGCAGCAGCAGTAGTAGTGGTAGTAGTAGTTGTTGTAGCAGTGGTAGTAGTAGAGGAGAACTAGTAGTAATATTAGTAGTAGAATAGTGGTAGTAGTAGTAGTAGTAGTAGTAGTAGTAGTAGTAGTAGTTGTTGTTGTAGTAATAGCAGTAGTAGTGGTGGTGGTGGTGGTGGTGGTGGTGGTGGTGGTGGTGGTGGTGGTGGTGGTGGTGGTGGTGGTGGTAAAGGAGTACTAGTAGTAATAGTTGCAATAGAGTAGTAGAAGTAGTAGTGGTAGTAGTAGAAGTAGTAGTAGTAGTGGTGGTGGTGGTGGTGGTGGTGGTGGTGGTAGCACTAGTAGTAGCAGCAGCAGCAGCAGTAGGAGTAGTAGTTGTAGTAGCAGTAGTAGAGGTAATAGAAGTAGTGATAGTAGTAGTAGTAGTAGTAGTAGTAGTAGTAGTAGTAGTAGTAGTAGTAGTTCTGGTGGTGGTGGTGGTGCTTGTTGTTGTTGTTGTGGTGGTGGTGGTGGTGGTGGTCGTCGTCGTCGTCGTAGTAAAGTAGTAGTAGATGTGGTGGGAGTAGTAGTAGTAGCAGCAGCAGCAGCAACAACAACAACAGACGTAGTAGTAGTAGTAGTAGTAGTAGTAGTAGTAGTAGTAGTAGTAGTAGTAGTAGTAGCAGTAGTCGTAGAGGAGGAGGAGTGATAGATTAGTAGTAGCAGTTGTAATAGAAACTGTGAGCAGTGTTCTCTACACCCCCAAACCCTGTGCTCATGAGACCAGAGGCGGGTTTCAAAATGCGAAGATCTCGGTAGATCTACGTAGATCTCGCCGAATGGGCAGTTTCATTCTTTGCTTGCTATCGAGCCAATCGTAGACGAGCGTAGATTGAGCGAGGCAGCTTGAGAGGTGCCTAGCTTTTAAGATTCGAGACAAAAGTTCGTCGTGGATGCGTTGACCTGCATTCGATGTGTAAACTGTAGGAGGTTTCACGATCTATTAATGCATTCAACATACACCTTTGATAAATTAATGCTGTGCATGGCTTCTATTTTCTTTGGATGGGTTGCTAGTGTCTCGAAATAGAGCGTTTTCTGAATGAACCGGCAACACGTCGGCCATTGAAATGTGGCCAGTTCACCTCTTGTCGTGACGTCTACGCATGCGCATTACTTCGTCACGTTGGGTAGTTTCTTTTTTAGCTAGCTCTTACTGCGAAGCAAGATCTTGCGACCAAGATCGACTACCTATTTTGAAACCCGCCCCAGAGGCGCGTCGCTTATGCTAGGAATCTTGCAAGATTTTGCAAGGAAGAGACCGGTGTCAACATGTGTCAGGCTGACGAAAGCTGGAGTAAAGGCAGTCAAATGTTTGGCAGGTGCTGACACAGGCCTATTATTTGCCAACTAGGTAGGCTAAGCAACGCGTCCCAGCAGTGTGAATACTCGCGAGATCTCGCCCTTCAGAACCCGGCTTGGATAAACGAGGTATCAGGTCAGGTTTTCCAGGAAAACACATCCGGTCTGCACAATGTCATTACACCTATATTTCTTCCTGTGAAATGTCAATTACTTTGCAGAAGATATTCCTTCTGGCTCCATATTCAATGTTTCTCGAAATCTCCAACAGAGTACACAAAACTTTTAATGTATCATTGAAGCATTCTTCTCTTTAATACATCGTCTTTCTTTTCCATGTTTACCTACTGGATGCTTTATCTAAATTATCAACTGTATTGGATAAAAACCGCTGGCGCTGAACCTCCAGGTTTTGGAGAAAAAAAAGAAGATCGGGTTCGAACCCGCAACCTCTCGAGAAAAGAGGAGGAAAAAACGCACACACACAAACACAAAAAACCAGGTCGGGTTCGAACCCACAACCCCTCGAAAAAAGAGAAGAAAAAAAAGTTTCAGCACAGAATCGAACCTGGTCATGCATGACCAAGAGCCCAATACTCTACCAACTGTGCCATTGAAAACTTGTATGTATATGAAGCATTTATAACGACCTTGTCATAAACCCCCGTGGTTCGTATTTTGCACTGTAAATTGTAGAAAAATGGATGATAGCATGAACTGTTTGGTATTTCATACGGATCTAACCCATCAACGTCAATATTCTTCTCATAGTATCGCATTTTGGCGTCTGCTGGTAGAGGTTCAACATCGAAGCGTTTTGCTGAAGTAGGTTAGATAACTCTGTTTGACTCGATGTCATTACGCTGAAAATTAATGGTCGTTGTCCCCAACATTTCCGGGACAGGGATTGATTAAATCATCATATTTTTGTGACACTGAGACCAGACCATCAAAACAATTAGCACTAGGCCTTGAATCAAATCGTCGTACGAGATCTTACGTTGACTGCAAATGCGCAACAGTGCCGAGTGATTGTGTCGACATTCAGTTAGTTCGCTAGGCGATTCCACCACGACAACGGCAAAATTCCAACGCATCATGAAGAAGGCTGAAATGGTCGGTGTCGGTGGTCGTTGTGACTTTTGACCGGTACTGTACTCCATGCACCTTAACGGTCCGTGTGATTCGGGTGTAATCTTAAGCTTAACGACGTTTATTGGCAGTATTACACCCGAATCACGCAGCTGAGTGCGAGAATCTGGGTCACGTGTCGGCGTCTATTTTCATGGCTGGAGAGTGCCTGGCTAAAGTGCGTTAGAATCGTGCCCTTTTCACCCTCATTCCAGGCTTTTAACCAGCGAAGGCAACGATCTAGATGGTACATATACTTTACCGGTTTCACAAATGGAATGAATTTGACGCCAACACAGCGTAGTATCGCTTTTTTGCGTCTGCTGGTAGACGTTCATAATACAAAGAAGCCAAATGCTGTTTTGTGAACGTAGGAAAAGAGTTTGACTCGATTAGGCTCTCACATCTATTGACTATGGAGGGAGGTGCTTCGGAGTGTACCAAATCCATTATCCTGAAAATTCTACTCGCAAATGACGTCACGTTATACGACGTCAAATGATGACGTCACAGATTTTGCAAAATGGAGTCTGTTGAATTGTTTTCATTGAAACACCAAAATGTAAAAAAGTCACTTTCTTTTAAAACCTCGATTCTGAAAATTTGATAATATTGAATGGGACCTAACTTCCAGTCAGTGTGCAAAATCTCAAGGAAATCCGTCCAGTAGTTTTTGAGATATAGGCCGTGGAGACGGGACAGACAGACAGACAGACAGACACACACACAGACAGACTAATAAAGTCTGTAGGACCTCCAGTAAACCTGGAGGGATAAAGTCTGTAGGACCTCCAGTAAACCTGGAGGGATAAAGATTAGTTTCCTGTTACATCGACCGCACAGATCACTTCCGACGTCTTGACAAGCAAAGCTCCTGTGGAGAATTTCAGTCGGCGTTTCTCCGACGATACTACGCTGATGCCCAGCTGATCCCTCCTCTAGACGTGGAAAATACTTGTAGTCGTTTAAATGCTGGGTCTGGCATTGTCAACATTTAGTTACTACACCCTTTAATACGTGCATGCACCGACGATCCCTTTGAATAAAGCAAGGAGCAACATACGGCCACATCCACTCGAGGCCCCATTCATCAGCTGGAAGCCCTGGGTGCTGGGCTATCGGGGCCTGCTCCAGTAACTCAGCCAGGAGCAGCCCCACGACGCCAAAGAGGCTACCAAAAAGATACCGGGACTACGGTCAGATCATTTAAATCCAACCGCAGGTTTAAACCAACGTGGAGGATCGAGTCCAACCGATGTGCAACAACAAATTAGTCGCCAAACCCCGTAACTAGGTCCAACGAACATCACTCTGCGCAGAGGCTGTCGATATCGTCATTACCTGGTTGTATCACAAAGGGTGCGTTTGTTATGCAAGTGGCTCGGCTCAATGGCTAGTAGAAGGCGAGCAAGACTCACCTACGGTTAACGAGCGAGAAACGTAGGCGAGGAGCGGGCGAGTGGCGGGCGAGTGGTGGGCGAGGGTCTGGCGAGGGTTGAGCGGGCGAGGGGCGAGCGGGCAAGCGAGGGCAGACGGGCGAGCGGGCGAGCGGGCGAGGGGCGAGCGGGCGAGCGGGCGAGGGACGGGCGGGGGAGAGGTGGGCGGCAGGTTTTGGGAGCTGCGAAATACGAAACGTGTTGGGCTGGCACTGTTAACGAGTAATGCAACAAAGCCAGTCTCGGGTACACAAGCGAAGTGGAAGCAGTCTGCCCCCCCCCCCCCCCCCCCCCAGTCAGGAGTGGGCCACTCCCTTACTTGGCAACCCAGATGTGAAGGTTTCATCATGTTACCCAGTGATGAGGGAGTAACTAAAGCTGAAATGGTCGTTTTCGGCAACATTTCCGGACACTGTACCCGAGTTTCAAATCTCGGCATTTCTCGCGAGAACGGACATTTTATAAACGTCGTTTGGCTTAAGATTACACCCGAATCACGCGGACCGTTAAGGTGCATGGAGTACAGTATTGCCGAGCAAGACGTTTGTCACAAAACGCAGATACTTTAACGCGGCCGGATCTTAACATAACTCCCCGGGGGTGCGAGTCACGTGACTGTTAGGCCGAGATTTCAAAACTCGGGTACAGTGTCCGGAAATGTTGCCGATAACGACTCTTTCAGCGTAACTAAAGGGTAAAGTGGTTTGAGGCCACACCTTAACCTATACCTTTTATCTATCTTCCCAAACTGATGGGTTATCTTCGGCGATTTTATCATTATTCCATCATCACAAAGTGCAAGGGATTCCCATCAGAATATAGTACGGTTATTTTTATGGTGGATGATTTTTGCCTGTCTGACTATAATTATAAGCACTGAAAATGAACATTGTATTAAATTGAAGAAAATGGTTTGTTAAGTGGGCAGACAATACTCTGGATGCGACGTGTACAGATCCTGTGCAACTCATTTTGCTTCCAGCCCAAAGGAAGATCCTCAATGGCCAACGAAAATACGTTGTCCTTGTAGCTGAGTTTCGTTTACAGTGACACCACCTTTCAGAATCGGGTTTCAGAAGACTATGACGTGCCAGCAATGGCGATCGCTGGAACGGACTATAGTGATGAATAGTTTAAGAGTTCTAAAGGGCGGGGGAGGTCCTAATTGGGAACAATTGCCACAGATGCAGGATCCAAACCTGAAATACTCGCCAGAATTGCTCAGACCACAGCAGCACTCACAAAATTCAAGACCATCTGGAAGGATACGAACATAGCCCTCAGCTCAAAGATCAGACTGATGCGCGCCCTGGTTATGTCCATATTTTTGTATGCCTGTGAGTCATGGACACTAACAGCTGACTTGGAGAGAAGGATACATTCCATGGAAATGAGATGCTTTCGACGACTCCTTGGCATCTCCTACAGGGACCGCATCACAAACGAGGAAGTCCAAAACAGAATCAGGCAAGCCATCGGGCCCCATGAAGAACTACTGACCACTGTGAAAAGGCGCAGTTTTAAAGTGGTATGGGCACGTCTCACGATCGTCAGGGCTTGCCAAGACTGTGCTACAAAGCACAGTAAAAGAAGGGAGGAGGAGAGGCAGACAAAGGAAAAGATGGGAGGACAAAGTCTCAGAGTGGACAGGGATGAGGCTCAGAGTGGCCTTGAGACAGTCCGAGAGGCGAGAGGAATGGAGAGAACTGGTTGCCAGATCATCTGTGGTGCCCCAACGGTCGTCCAGACTACGAGACAAGTGGTAACTAAGTAGTAGTGACACCAGTCCCGTCGTCCCACCCACAGGTCCACGCAGCAGGCTTCGGAGTACAGTGCGAGAATAGCAGTCCATACCACAGCATCTGTACAACTGAACTCTATTGAAGATAAATTATTGATAGAGCCCAGTGGTCTGTACCTGAAGGCATAAAGGCTGGTGTATCCTCCGAGTGCTGGGCCTTCCTGCAGAGGTTTGCCATTGGTCCACTCCACCATGTTCCTGTCAGGCTGGGAGAGACCCATCTGAGCCTCTCCTCTATATCGGGCATCTCTCTGAAGCAGTTGCCTCCCGGGCGTTCACGCTGATTTGGAGCGCCTTCATTTGGCTGAAATGGTCGTTGTCCCCAACATTTCCGGACAGAGTACTCGGTGTTTGAAATCTCGTCCTTACAGTCACGTGACATACCGATGACCATGTGATATATCGCGACATGTTCTTCACTCGGCGGTCTCGTTCTCGTTCAAATGCCGAGATTTTAAACACCGAGTACTCTGTCCGATCGGACAGAGTACTCGGAGTAATGTTGGGGACAACGACCATTTCAGCCTTCATTTGGCACTTGCAGATTCCTACCGCAGCTGGAGACCGCCGGTATGGAAAGCACGATGCACATTTGGTTGAAAGAGGAAGTCCCATGCGTACAATCCCTCGAAAGAACGTGTCTTTGTAGGCTTCGCGATGCCCCGGAAATGCGTCATAGAAGCACAAACGTTGACCTTTTCCGTTTGGGTGTGGTGCAGATGTCACACCAGTAGTTTCCTTCAGGACATTCTGTCACAGTTCTAATTTCAGGGACAAGCAAGTAAGCAAACAAACAAACAAACAAAGAAAAGAAACTGGTAAAATAAAACTTGCTTTATGAGCTTTTTGATATCACGATCATGGACAGGCTGACTGATTTCGAAGAAAAGAAAACTAGGAAGCTGATCGAATGCTGTACTTTTTGGTACCAAAACATATTTCTGCGAAGAGTTAATCACACTCCTGTACAATAAACTGAAGTATGGAAAGCTCTGTAAAAACTCCCCCCTCCCGCCTTCTTTGCCTCTCCCCTTTCTCCCCCCCCCCCCTCCTGTCGCCCCTCCCCCCCCCCCCCTCCAGAACCGCTTCATGGACTCCTATAAAGCATCTCTCCATAACGGTCTTCCGAACGCCCATAAAAGTTTAGAAGGTCTGGTGTGGGATAAAGCAAGATGGAGAGGTGCTGTCCAGTTGTGCAGAAACATGGGAGGTAGCGGGAGAGAGAGAGAGAGAGAGAGAGAGAGAGAGAGAGAGAGAGAGAGAGAGAGAGAGAGAGAGAACGAACGAACGAACGAACGACATAGTTTATTTGTTAGGCCTCCGGCCTGTCACAATGTTTACATGTATGCCTCATCGGCATTTGTAATCTCTACAGCTTCTTGTCTACGCTTTAAAGCATAATACAAATACATAGCTAATGATCTTATTGTATATTGATCACTATCAGAAAATAAACGTCCAACATTTCTCAAGTCAGTAATGTTATACAAGTATTTCCGCCTTATATCTTCATATACTGGGCAGCCATACAGCAAATGAAATTCGCATTCAAATTCATCCCTACAGGAAGGACAAACATACAATGCATCTGGATTCTCGGGATTATAGCGCAGTTTGTGAGGGTATAATTCACTAAATCCAGAACGGAACTGAATGTATACACATCACGAAAAGGTTTTTTATCAAGCGCATACAGGCAACTTTCTCTTCCCCACCTTAGCTTTATCTGGCAATAAAATCTATACCTAGCACTACTTAGCAATGCCCGTTTCCAGTCATTACAGAATTCAATGATCAAACACCTTTTCAGTTCCTTAATGAATTCTCTTTCATTTTGTACACTTTGACTCTCCCATACTCGTTCAAAACCGTGCTTACATAACAACACTTTCATATGATATGCCCAATTTTCCAGGTTAGAATTCATTTGCATTTTGTATATCAACTGTGGGTATCGAAAACTTTCCATACGGAGTAATCGCAACCAGTACCTTACTGAACGTATGATGGCATTAACCTGAAGTGGATACCTACCCGTTTCTCCATAAACAATTAGGTTTGGTGCCTTTATGGGTAGATTTAAAAATCTCTTCAAAATGCCCAAATGTACACTTTCTATTAAAGAACAGTTACACAGTCCCCACACTTCTGAGGAATATAACACTATACTGAGAACTTGTGCGTCCAACATTCTGAAAAAAGCATCTGGTGACAGACACTGCAACCTTCTCACACATCTTGTAAGTTGTGTTGCACTGGCTTTCGCTCTCTGCACAAGATCCATTTGAAGCAGATTTGACGATAGCCTAGTGGTGAACAAAGATCCCAGATATCGATACTCCGAAACCACTTCTAACAGCTCATTACCCAAATACCACCTTTCGTGTTCTGCCAAATAGCCCCCATTCCTGAATACCATAACCTTTGTTTTTTCCCTATTTACCATGAGACCGATATCATCGGCACCTCTCTTCAGGGTATTCAGTTGGTTTTGCAAACCCATAACAGAGTCGGATACAAGTACTATATCGTCAGCAAAAAGTAATAAGTATATGATGACATTGCTAGGCATTATCTGGATACCATGTTTACCATTCTTAATTACCATTTTGGCAACATAGTTCACTAAAAGTGCAAAAATTATCGGCGACATTTTGCAGCCCTGTTTCAACCCTGCATTACTTTCAAAAGGATCCGAATAGTTACCATTGCACCTTACACTACATATCACTTGTTGTTACAAGTAGTATTAAAAGATTATCAATCTTTTCTGTGGCTCGTTAAATGTCTAGGAAATTCCTACTACTTGACACCTTCCAATCAAAACATTCGCACAAGGATGACGATTGGACGCAAATGATGACTGGGATTCCTAAATCAAATTCAAATTCAGCTTTAATCAACAATAATCAAATTGGTCAAGAGTGATAATTTCAACACAATGAATAATAATGCATGGAGATACTGAAACGCATTGCAAAGTATACTGAACCCTTCCCCAGAATTAAATAATTAACTAAGAGGGCTGCCAAGCCATGATGGAAAACTGTACTCACGTTACGCACCTGGCGTGGCGTCCAGCCAATCCGTAGCCGCAAGCGCGCTACTTTCCACTGAATGGAATTCCACACACACACTATTTTGGGAGAGGGGGTTGGGAGGGGATGTCCATTCATGGACGCACTGCACATACACGACGAAACTGGAGATTTGCCTCTGGTGATGAGGCGTTGAGATTTCCCCACTCTCGTAGTGGAGGGTGAGGTGGGGACTTGCACTTGGGTCCAGGAGATGGAGGGCTCTTGCATCCACGCGTGGTCAGACGTCAGGCAGGCGAGCAGGCGACAGGCGGGCAGACGTCCGTTGAGCAGACGACGGGCATCCTGAGACGGCGACGAGGAGGGGGGGGCGAGGCGAGGCGAGACGGTCAGAGCTTTCTTACAGGTGGCTTCTTAGGCGTTGGAGAGTTTCTAACTACAGTCTCTCCATACAGGGTGGTCAGCAGATAGTTCACTCAGGAGAGGAAAACGTTGCAAGAACGAAACTCGCAATACCTTGTACGTTGTCTCTCCCTGCAGTCAAAAGTGAGAACAGTCCTCCATTTCATCCTACGTCTATCCATAGACGTTTTGAAGAGAGTCACTGGAAATTAGTCCGTCAGTGGACGAAATTCCATGGGGTTTTCACAAATAGCTCACCTCGTGAACTCTTTGAGACAGGGCGCCGTCCTACACATGGGCTGTCTCGATGAAAATTCTGCTACGGGCACGCCCGTGATCCCAAAGCAAGGGTTTAAATACAACGGCAAAAGTCTACCTGTTGTTCTCAACCAATCACAGCGTTAGAGGATGTCTTGATTCACGATCTCGTATTAAACGACCAATCGAATGTTCACATAGTCATCTACTCTCCCATTGAACAATAACTGAGTTATCTTATTAGTCCGTTCCCTGGAAAGTTCACTGCAGATTGGTCAATGGCATAGCGTGAATCGAGATGAATATAATATCCTCTCAAACGTTCCACTAAGTTCATTTCTGTATTGGAAGGAAAACAAGGTTCACTGTTCGTTTTCCCTTCCAAAACTCCATTCACCATATAAATTCCAACATCAACACTGGCTTGGCAGCAATATCAAAATACGCTATGGCTTGGCAGGTAATTCCCAACCCACTATATGATATAACCACAACCAGGAATAAATGGAAAATATGCGTTTCGTAACATACCTTCCCCCCTATACGAGAAAAATTTTATAGCATGAAATTTTTCACGTATAGGTTCATCAACATGAACTAAACACAAGCATAAGTGGAGACATTTCACCATATCCCTTAAGTAAATCACAAACAGGTCACAAAGCTTCCATACCTGTAATAAATCCAAAACTCAAAAGGGGGTTAATATGGAAAAGTTCCACTCAACACTCTACAACTTCAACAGGATGTTATTAAGTCACACAATAACCAAACCATTGTGTGAGAATAACACCAAAATTCAATACAACATTACACCTAATATCCTCTCCAACAACAACAGGGAAGCTCCCAGGTTACGTAATCTGTTTCATTACTAGGTCAATCGGTACAGAGCCAAATAGTGAGGATTTCCTGACCCTCTCTCAAACTATTTTTGACATCTCCGTCAACCCGACAGCCTCCTAGGGGTGATGCTTCCCTCTTAATAGTCTCAGCTACTCTCACCTTTTTCTCTCAGGATAAGAGTTTATAAACAAGCTAAGATACTCTTAAAGCATAAGGTACAACCTCTACCAGGCTTCTAACAACATCATACGAACTCCTGTCGTTAATGTACAAACTGTCAAATAGTTTCTTCTTCAAACTTCTCTGACTTTTCAACAACTCACTCCAACCTGGATAGGGCATCAGCCACAACATTGGCTTTGCCGGGCACGTGGGCCACTACTATAGGAAACTCTTGTAGAAACAGGCTCCATCTAAGTAGCCTTTGATTTTTGTTTTTGAGAGTTTTAAGGAATACTAACGGATTATGATCCGTGTAGACTTTGACTTCATGTGCCGAATGCCTCAAATACACTTCGAAATGGCCCAAGGCAGTTAGAAGACTCAAGGCTTCTTTCTCTACCGTAGAATAACCTTTCTGATGAGATAGGAATTTCTTTGAGAAATACGCTACCGGATGCTCAAGACCATCATCATCTAACTGTACCAACCAGGGCCGGATCTAGGGGGGGTGCTGGGGGTGCTCGAGCACCCCCCCCCCAAAAAAAAAAAATTAAAAAAAAAAACCTCCGTGGCAGCCGGGAGTTGGGGGAAGGAGGGAGGGGGGGGGGGTGGTTGCTCAAATATGTTGATCTACTTCCCACCTCATCGGATATCGGCACACTTTGCTTGGTAGCAGAGACAGTATAGTTAGTAAAAAGCTTGGGAAGGAGGGGGGGGGGGGGGGGCTAAAAGATGCTGGGCCCAGATGCTGTACTACTCTCCACTTGGTATAAGCACACTCTACTTGGCAGCCAAGGTAGCTGGGGAGGGAGGGGGGGGGGGGGTGCTGCTATAATTAAGATGCCTTCCTTTTGCTACTCGCACAGACAAATCAAACCCGGGCAGAGACAGGAAGAATCTGTGACCAAACAAAAACTCTTGGAAATGACCGCACTGCCAGATTGCACAGATTTGCACCATTTTTCTCAAAATTTTCCAGGGGGGCATGCCCCCGGACCCCCCTAGAGGGGCGTGCCTGCTTCGCAGGCACGCACTCGTGGCTTCGCCACTTCGATGAGAAGACCCTAAAACAATTTTAAGCACCCCCCCTCAAAAAACTTTGATCCGGCCCTGCCAACACAGCACCCATAGTCAGGTCTGACGCATCAACCATAAGTTGAAAAGGTTGGCTGGGATCAGGAGTTTTAAGCACTGGGTCACACGATAGCACTCTCTTGAGTTTCTTAAAACTCTTCTCACATTCATCTGTCCATTTGAAACCTCTGTCTTTCTTTAACAAGTCTGTTAAAGGGAGAGCCAACTGCGAGAAGTTACAGCAGAAACGGCGATAATAGCCAACCATGCCTAAAAATCTCCGCACAGTTTTTCGACTAGTAGGGGAGGGCATATCCACTATGGTCTGCACTTTTTCTCGCCTAGTGCGGACTTTCCCGCTCCCGACCTCATGTCCAAGATACGTGATTGTCGCCTTCCCAAACTCACTTTTAGCAAGATTTACTGTCAAATTTGCTTCCCTCAAACGACAGAACAGTTGATTTAACTGGGATAAGTGCTCAGCCCAGTTACTGCTGTAGATCACTATATCATCGATATACGCATGACATCCGGGTATGTCTCTCGTCAGCTTATTGACTAAGCGCTGAAAAGTAGCAGGAGCATTTTTCAATCCAAAAGGTAGAACCTTGTATTGATAGAGGCCATCTGACGTCACGAAAGCTGAAATCTCCTTAGCTTTGTCAGAAAGAGGAATCCCGTAGTACCCTTTTAACAGATCTATTTTGGTAATGAACTGTGCGTTCCCTACACTGTCCACACAATCATCAATGCGGGGAATGGGATACGAGTCGGTTTTGGTCACTGCGTTCACTTTCCGATAATCCGTGCACATTCGCCACCCATTCTTCCCTTTTCGCACCATCACACACGGCGAACTCCAACTGCTAGAGCTATGTTCAGCTAAGTCATTTTCCAGCAAGTACTGAACTTCTTTTCTCAAAGCTTCCTTCTTTTCCCCTGCCACTCGATACGCATGTTGCTTCAAAGGACGTGTGTTATTGTCTAGCAGCTCTATATCATGAGTTACTAAGTGAGTTCGGTGGGGTAGGTCAGTGAACAACATGGGGAAACGGGCCAACAATGTTTTCACTTCCTCTCTCTCCCTCTCATTCAAATGAGTCAACATCTCCTCTGGATTCTCACACAGTTGCACATTGTTCAAATCCATTCTCATTCCTTCCTCATTCTCATCTTCATTCGATCTTTCTGATGCATTCTCATAATGCTTGAAATCAGTCACCACAGCGCACACTCGTGCTATCTTCTCGGTGTTTCCCCTGTCACGACATTCTTTCAACATGTTCACGTGACACCTTCTCTCTTTTCTGCGACCATCAGGCGTACTGATCACATATGTCACGTCTCCCACACGTCTCTTCACCTCATACGGTCCAGTATATCTAGCTGAGAGGGAACTACCTGGGACAGGAGATAGCATCAACACCTGATCCCCAGGGTCAAACTTCCGGTCTCGAGCTTTCCTGTCATACCATTCTTTCATTCTTGTTTTAGTCTTCCCCAAGTGAGCACTCGCACATTCTACAGCTTTCATCATCTTGTCCTTCAAGTCACTCACAAACGTCAATGCATCCACCTCTCCTTTCCCATCGATCCATTCATCCTTCAGCATTTTCAACGGACCTCTCACCTCGTGACCAAACACAAGTTCGAAGGGGGTGAAACCCAATGATTCTTGGACTGAGTCTCTAGCGGCGAACATGACAAACGGAAGTCCGTCTGGCCACTTGTGAGGTTCACCATCACAGTAGCATCTTAGCATTTCTTTTAGTGTGTGATGGAAGCGTTCTAACGCTCCTTGACTTTGTGGATGATAGGGACTGCTCATGACATGATCGATACCAAAATCTTTCAGAGCCTGGCCGAAACTCTTTGAAGTGAAATTTGTTCCCCGATCAGTTTGAACTTCTTTCGGCAGTCCAAACAGAGAAAAGAACTTTGTCATAGCTCCTTTCACTGACCTAGCAGTGATGTTCCTCAAAGGAAACGCCTCCACAAATCTAGTTGTCATACACATCAAAGTGAGCAAGTACTGATAACCTTCTCTACTCTTTGGCAGAGGGCCAACACAGTCCATCAACACTCTGGAGAATGGCTCTTGTACTATTGGAATAGGTCTCAGGCAAGCTCTAGGCTCCTCTAGACCCTTCTTTCCAGCTCGCTGACATGCAACACACTGTTTGCATAGTTGCTTCACCTCTCTCAGCATCCCTGGCCACACGAAGTGTTGCCGCAACCGCTGATAAGTTTTGGTCACTCCCCTGTGTCCTGCCATAGGACTACTATGGGCCAAGTCCAGCACGGACTGACGGTGTTTACGTGGTAACACCACGGCACACCTTGCTTTCCACCCCTCTGACATAGGTGCATTTCGAGGTCTGCTTCGTAGCATAAGCACTCCCTCTCTTAGAAAGTACCCTGGTGATTCATCACCGCTACTTTCTTCTTCTGCCTGTTCATATAGGCTGCAAGAATCAGGATCACTCTTCTGTTCTTCAATTAGGGCTACTCTCCCTCCCACTGTTTCTGGACTCGGGGGCAGTGACTCAGTCTCGTCACTCTCTTTTCCTTCATCACTGACTGGATCATCGACTAGATCGGACGACATGAACGTCGTTCCCAAATCTACGTCCAAAGTGGCTTTCTTCCTGCTAGCAGCTCGGGTCAATGCCGCACAGGAGAAAACTCTGCTATCCTTTTCCTCACAACCAGTCTCCTCACTAGGGGAAGGCTTTTGCATGATTGGCTCTTTCACTCTACCCAGGGCAAGTACAGCCTCTTCTGAACTGTCCACTACCTTCTGGTAGGCCAAATCATTTCCCAACACCATATCTATTCCCTGGATACGCAGGCTCTCCGACACCCCGACCACTGCAAGACCACTGTAATACTCAGTCTCCAATCTCACCTCATATAGAGAGCTAGAATGCTCATGACCCCCAGCATCAACCCACGGAACAGTTTTCCCAATGCTCGATCTTCCCCAATCATCCAGAATTCCTGATCTCACCATGGTAATGTCTGCTCCACTGTCTTTCAGTACAGTGACAGATACCTCTTTCTCTCCTACCCACAACTTCCCCTGAGTCACACAGCGTTTTCTCTCCGTCAGATCTCCCTCTTCTATGTGATCACTCAGTGACTTCACTCCATCCCAGTCAGACTTAGGCATTACCCCAAGTGTTCCCACAAAGGCTACTCGATGTCGGACATCAGAACCCATTTTCGAGCGACAGTCTCGCATCATATGCCCAAATTTCCCACATTTGTAGCATTCAATCTTCCTAGGAGGTTGGCTCGGGCCACTTCGCTCTTCTCCCCTTCCACTGTTACCCTTGAACACATTAGCTGTTTTCTCTCCCTTCCCAGATCTAGGATATTTTCCCTCATCACGGCTTTTCTTCTGCCTACTGCTGGCATGGAGCAAATGGAACTCATCAGCCATGACGGCTGCTGGATCAACTTCCTCCACCTTTCTCTCTCCCAGATAGACTCGCACCTCTTCCGTCACAGAATCTTTGAACTGTTCCATAACAATCACCTGTTTCAGACGGTCCAGATCTTCAACAGCATTCACAGCTACACACCATCGGTCAAAAGAGCTGCGCAATCGATAGACAAAGTCCCTATGTGTCTCTCTTTCATCCTTCTTGCACTTCCTGAACTTTTGTCTATACGCTTCCGGTGTCAACGCATACTTCTCCAAGATTGCTCTTTTTATAGCCTCATAGTTTTGCTCACTCCTAGGTAACGTGGAGTACACTTCTAGAGCTTTTCCCACCACAGCACTACCCACAATGACATGCCAATGGTCTCTCTGCCACCTCAAACTTTCTGCCTGCTTCTCAAATGCAGCAAAGAATCCTTCCACATTCTTCTCATTGAATGTCGGAAGTCCTGTGTACCTTCTCAGATCAATCTCACCATCTCTCTCTCTCCTGACCCTGTTTCTCTCTTCTGCCTCTAACTTCTTCAACTCCACCTCCCTGTCCTTATCCGCCTTTTCTCTCTCAGCCTCCATCTTATCTCTCTCAAGCCCCAATCTCTCTCTTTCTGCTTGTACCTTCTCTTTCTTCAACTCCATCTCCAATTTCTTCATTCGCTCAGCTGCCTCCCTGTCTTTGTCAGCCTTTCTCTCCTCTGCCTCCATGTTCAATCTAAGTATTTCCAACTCGTGTCGCCTCTGTCTTTCCTCTTTGTCCTCATCTCTCCTCCTTCCCTTATCTGGATCAGTCACCACCACCTTCCTATCAACATCACTCTCAATCCGCTTCGCCTCCACGAAGTTAATCAGAGCATCCTGCATAACAATTTTTGAAGCACCTTTAATGACATCTACGCCATACTTCTCAATGGTTAACTCCAAAGTTTGTTTATCGAACCCCAGGATCTCTATCCTAGTTGGCCATTCACCTCCCTCAGCCATGGCGAAAAGTTACTAAGTCCAGCAATCACAAAAATAGAAAACACTCAGCAAATCTGCAAACAGCACTAACTGCACGATTTCTAATGAACCCAACACCGTCCAGGCACGTCACTAAGTGGCAGATCACAAGAGCAAAGGTCAGGTCGTGTCACAACAACCACTCACGCCTAATGGATCACGTGCAAAGGGTGAAAATAGTAATGCAGGTCAGGTCACATCACTCACTCAAGACACAATCAATGCAGGTCAAAATTTCTAAGTGATAATATGGCTTCAGAATTTATTTCATAGAATTACAAAAAGATCTTAAATTTTACCAATATTGATTCAATTATCCCGAGACGAAAGCCCCCATAATGTCACAAGTAGTATTAAAGATTAATAATCTTTTTCTGTGGCTCGTTAAATGTCTAGGGAATTCCGTACTACTTGGCACCTTCCAATCAAAACCATTCGCACAAGGATGACGATTGGACGCAAATGAATGACTGGGCTGCACAAATCAAATTCAAATTCAGCTTTAATCAATAATAATCAAATTGGTCAAGAGTGATAAGTTTCAACACAATAAATAAGAAAGCATGGTGATACTGAAACGCATTAGAAAATAAAAGAAAAACCTTCCCCAGAATTAAATAATTAACTAAGAGGGCTGCCAAGCCAAGATGGGAAACCAGTACTCACGTACGCAACTTGTTGTGGCTTCCAGCCAATCCGTAGCCGGCAAACGAGCTACGTAATCCAGTGAATGACATTCCACACACACACACGATGAGAGAGAGAATTATGGGGGAAGCCCATTCATGGACTCACTGCACAATACACGACGAAACTGTAGAATTTCCTCTGGTGATGAAAACGTGGAGATTTCCCCACACTCGTGGTGGAGGGTGAGGCGGGGGACTTGTACTTGGTCCGAGAGATGGATGGCTCTTGCATTAACACGTAGTCGGACGTCGAGAGGGCAGCGGGCGGCAGGCGTCGTTGAGACGGCGACGAGGAGGGGCGAGGCGAGACGGCAGGCAAGACGACGAGAAGGAGGAGCTGGGTGCGAGGGGTCAGAGATTTCTCGCAGGTGGCTTTCTCAGAAGTGGGGAGAAGTTTCTAGAGACAACTTCTCCTCACAGGGTGGTCAGTAGATAATTCACTCAGGAGAGGAAAACGTTGCAAGTACGAAAATTGCAATACCTTGCACGTGGTCTCTCTCTGCAGTCCAAAGTGAGAACAGTCCTCCATTTCTTCCGTTGTCTATCCATAGACGTTTGAAGGGAGGGTCACTCGGAATTAGTCCGTCAGTGGACGAAAATTCCATCAGTTTTCACACATGTCCACCTCGTGAACCCTTTGAGACAGGGTGCCGTCCTACACATGGGCTGTCTCGATGAAAGTTTTGCTACGGGCACACCGTGATCCCCAAAACAAAGGGTTTTATACAACGGCAGAATTCTCCCTGTCGTTCTCAACCAATCACAGCGTTTTAGTATGTCTCGATTCACGATTTCGTATCAATTGACCAATCAACTGTTCATAAAGTCATCTACTTCTCCCATTGAACAGTAACCAAGCAGTTTCATTAGTCCGTTTCTAGAGAAGTTCACTGCAGATTGGTCAACTGTAGAACGTGAATCAAGGTGAATAAAACAACTTCCCAAACGTTCTACTAAGTTCATCTCTGTATTGGAAGGGAAGCAAGGTTCACAGTTCGTTTTCCCTTCCAAAACTACATCCACCATATCAATCCCAACATCAATACTGGCTTGGCAGCAAATATCAAAATACACTATGGCTTGGCAGCTAATTCCCAACCCACTATATGCTATAACCACAACCAGGAATAAATGGAAAAGATGCGTTTCGTAACAGTGTGTGTGTGTGTCTGTCTGTCTGCCTGTCTGTCTGTCTGTCTGTCTGTCTGTCTGTCTGTCTGTCTGTCTGTCTGTCTGTCTGTCTGTCTGTCTGTCTGTCTGTCTGTCTGTCTGTTTGTCCGTCCGTCCGTCTGTCCGCCTGTCTGTCTGTCTGTCTGTCTGTCTGTCTGTCTGTCTGTCTGTCTGTCTGTCTGTCTGTCTGTCTGTCTGTCTGTCTGTCTGTCTGTCTGTCTGTCTGTCTGTCTGTCTGTCTGTCTGTCTCTTTGGTTGGTTGTTTATCCATTCGATAGATAAGACTCACTCATTCTTCCGTCTACTATAGTATAAACGACAAACCTTTAGCCTGACTTTTACAACACGGAATGCGACCTTGTTACGACGGGGTCGGCACTCTATTGCGGAGGGCCGCTATTGCGAAGGGCCGCTATTGCGGGATTTTTTTTTTAAACAAAAGTTCTTAAGGCAAATTTGATTTTGTTTGGGGTCCTAAAACGCCTAAAAACCACAAAATACTTGTTACTTTTTTAACTTAGAAATTTTTTCCTTTTTTTCTATTGGGAGGGGCCGCTATTGCGGGATTTTTTAAAACAAAAGTTCTTAAAGCCATTTTGATTCTTTTGTCCTAAAACGCCTAAAAAACATATAATTTTGTGTTACTTTTTAATTAAAAAAACGACCGACAAAAGACATCAGAGGTGTTGTTAATGCCCACAGGGTGAAAAATGAGTGTGAAAAGAACAAACGCGTCCGTGTTTATGCTGCTGCTGTTGATCGAGGCAAGCGCTACAAGGTAAGATGTGCCTTAGAAATGGGGAAATATGGCCTGTTTGGCAACTCTAGCTCTGCATCCAAACAGTTACGATTGAAACACCCGTCCCAGTAGAGTGGAGGGAACGTCACATTTGAACGAGTGTTTATGTGTATGTTTGTGTGAGCGAGTGTGCATGCATGTGTGTGTGTGTGTGTGTGTATGTGTGTGTGTGTGTGTGTATGTGTGCATGTAAGCTTGCCTGCTTATGCATATGCACGTACTTGCATGTGTGTATGTGTATATGAGTGAGATCGTTCGTGTAAGCTTGCCTACGTGAGGGTGAAGGTGTATATGTGTGCCTACGTTCCTGTGCATGTGGTGTGCATTCATCATGACACTCGATGTGTATTAATGAAACTCGCCTCAGGGACGTACGTGCCTGCATGTCTGCACGAAAACAGGCGTTCGAACCGACTGTCTAGAGGTGACGTGTGTGGCGCGAAGGAGATTGTACTGATCTACCGGATCGTGCTTGAGTTCTGAGCCATACACCCGAGTGTAGGCAGGAGCGATGGGTTCGTGTAGTAAATGTGACGTCACCTTGCATGAAGGCCGTGACCTTGCACAGGAAGACCCCGTAGACCCAGAGTCTGTAGACGATCGTCCCCACCGTCATGGGCATGCACAGTAGGGTCACGCAGAGGTCAGCGAAGGCCAGATTGATCAAGTAGAACGACTTGGCCTGCATGGGGGAGAAATAAATATTTTAGAGAGAGAGAGAGAGAGAGAGAGAGAGAGAGAGAGAGTGAGTGAGAGAGAGAGATAGAGAGAGTGAAGAGAGAGAGAGAGAGAAAAAGAGAGAGAGAGAGAGAGAAAAAAAGAGAGAGAGAGAGAGAGAGAGAGGGAGAGAGAGAGAGAGAGAGAGTACATGAAACATACAAAGACAGTTCCAAACTCTTTTTATCCACGCGCGCACACATGCATATGCATACATACACGTAAACATATACACATTCATGTAAACACGTCCATGAACTCCTTGAACATATTTGCAAGCATACGCACATGCAAGCACACTCGGGTATACACACACACGCGCACGTGCGCGCGCGCGCGCACACACACACACATCATAGACACATATCATAGACACGTGCACGCACACACACAAACACATACACGCACGCGTGCGCGCGCATACATATACACATACATCGTATGTACACAGTAATACATATATACAACTTACACACATCTATCACACCCAAGCGAACACGTACTCACACACTAATTAATTAATTAATTAATTAATTCATTCTTTCTGTCATTCACTCACTCACTCACTCACTCACTCACTCCATCACTCACTCAATCCATCACCCAATCAGTCACTCCCTCAGTCACTTACTCACTCACTCGCTCACTCGCTCAGTCGCCCATTCACTTACCCCACTCCACTCCACTCCACTCCCTCGCTCACACTCTATCACTCACTCTCTCACTCACTCATTCTATCCCTTTATCACTCTATCACTTTATCACTCATTCACTCACACACACACACACACACACACACACACACACACACACACACACACACACACACACGTATTCACTCTCATTCTCTCGAACACAATCTCTCTGTGACTCTGTCTTAGTTTCTCTCTCTCTCTCTCTCTCTCTCTCTTTTCTCTCTCTTTTTCTCTCTCTTTCTCTTTCTCTCTCTCTCTCATGCATACACACACACACTCACAAACATACACACACATTCACACACACACTCACACACACACACACACACACACACACACACACACTCACATACACACACACACACACACGCACACACACACACACTCACACACACACACACACACATACACACACACACACATACACACACACACACACACACACATATCTACCCTCTCTTCTTACACACTCACACACACACACACACACACACATCTACCCTCTCTCCTTACACACTCACCTTCCTCTGCGTTTTGTCCCTGGCCACGGAGACCAGGATGAGCACGTTGCCCAAAAGGCCAGTGAGGAAGACAGGGACGTAGAGGGAGAGGAGGACGATGGAAGAGTAGGAGGAGAAGGTGAAGAAGCGGCCCATGAACTCTGCGAGGATGTCGTCGGCGCCAGTGAAATTGTAAGGATCGCTGCGGTTCTGACGTTCGAGCAGCGCTCTGTAGGAAACGTAGTCTGGAAGCTGGTCCATGGCGCTCAAGCCTCCCCACTCTTGCATGCTTTTGCCCCACTTCTCACTGCGAAGGCCTGCATAGAGAAACATAAGAAAGGATGAAGTATTACGGCTTATGTGACTTGGAATGCTAGGTTAGCCGAGGAGTATACAGTATAAAATCACAAGAGCTGGTTATAGTAAGAGCCAATCTGGCTCACACCAGACTCATAATTATCTGTCTCTGGGGTACCAGAAAAAGTTAACGCAAGTCAAGTTTCGATTTCCCTCATTCTTCGTCTTTTACGAATCGTGAGAAAATACGCAGTGGGTGTATTTTTTGAAAAGCTTCCAGAGGCGGTCCACACCAGTGGACTCGTCCAAGGAGAGGGGTGTGAGAAAGACAGCCAAAACTGGTGGGCCACACAAGCTGGCCGCCACATCTGACTGGCTGCGTTTCTACGAGGTTTTTTCAGACTCTGGAAGCTTTCCTCTCTTTTTACCCCTAACCCACAGGGCCTCGGAGGAAAGGTAAGTAACAACAATTTCATTGTATAGGACGTTAGCTCGTTACAATGGCGGAAAGCTCAAATGCACATAAGATTTTGGTAAAGCTAAAAGAAGTGGTTTTATAAAGCGACACATCACCAACGTCTTCATTTAAATCCCTTTTCGCATACACACAAACGCGCATGCGGGCGTGTGCACACACACAGCCACACACACACACACACACACACGCACGCACGCACACACACACATATACACTCACACATAGATATATGGAAAGAAATACGAACGAACGGGCAGACAACGGACAGGCAGTCGGACGGACAAACTAAGAGTGAGACAGCCAAAATTCCACATAGGCCTTGAAAAATAAGGAAAATACTGGATAATGTTGACCGGTTCTCCCATAAATAATTCGATTGTATACATTTGGAGAGTCATATTGCTGTGTCATAACATAATGTAAAAAATTCCCAGTAAAATGAAATTAAAATTATAATAGTTAGTGCGCTCGTGGAGCATTTGTGCCCTCTTGAAAACGTATGGCTTGAAAATGTATGTCTTGAAAATGTATGTCTTGAAAACATATGTCTTGAAAATGGGCCTTTTTCAGAAACGGTTTTTAAACAGTGCAGGTATAACTCTGTTAGAAACCAAAGTTGACAGCTAATCGGCATTTTCGTTGTCAATTTGCTCAATGGCCTATAAAAATGCACTCTACGTATTCATGAGAACCTTCCGTTTACAGTGACGTGACAAACTACACGAGTTTGTTTACAAGCAAGGCAGATCAGGAAAGCGATGAGGTGGGTTATTACATAATGAGACACGCTTTAGCGCATTTTGTGATAATAACCTGCTGCTCTTCCTGCAGACATAAAAAAGAACCGTTTATCGGTGGATCTGAAAGCGGAAACTCACAAAATAAACACCGTGATGGTTCGGCTTTCTGAATCGAGAATGATATCAAAATGGACGTCAGCTTCTTCTGCTCCGGAGTCTCCAGGACGACTTCCAAAGTCTTGGGACTCAGCTACGCTGAGCCGAGCTGAGCTGTTGAGACCAACATAATTTGACAGAGCTGTTCACATATTTGCGTTCACTTCTGTTCCGCTGTTTGAGACCCGGAAAGATCGAGAGAAGAAAGCGAGAAAGACGCAGTCATAGCAACGGAACGAGAAAGATTACCCAGCCAGGTTGACACCCCTTTATGTTTGGAGCGAGACTACTGCTGACCAGCCAAACTAGCGTGGAATGGAGGCCAGTTTGTCAAAACTAGGATAGGCTAGCAAAGTTGATCGACGGCAATCCGACTGAGGAGCGTTTCGTTTTGAACGAACACGTTTTAAACACGTTTTAAACCCGTTTTAAACACGTTTTTAAACGAAACGCGCCTCAGTTGGATTGCCTTTTGCTAAATTTGCTAACCTTGGGAAACTTGTCTCTAGTTCACGCTGTTTTGGCTAGCCTGCAGTTGTCTCGCTACATACAGTAGACCCTAGAAAGCAGACACGAAAACAGCCACACAAAAGAAAAACAAAGAGAAAAACACCACTCCTGCCTGGCTAAAGCTGATGAAGATGCACGAGACGCGAGCCTGCAGGAGTTAAGCACACCATCAAGGGCCATCAAGGGCTGATCTGTACGGTTGCCCACAATGGCCCATCTCTGCATGAAATCCTCGGCCTGCGCAGCACCCACAAAACGTCGTTAGCTCTCCAGCCAGAAGCTCTTTTCTCCCACGAAGAACGGGAGTGCTCGGTCGTGGTGTTGACGCTCAAGAGACTGATCTGGGCGACCTTGTAGGTCATCAAGCCATGTCATGGCGCTCGTTGCTGACGTCAGCTCTGACAAACCTGCTTACCGTCCCTTGCAGGCCTGGCTCTGAAGCTATAGAAGCGGACCTCGATAGTCTGGCGGCTAAGAAGGGTGATCGGGGATCGATGTCTGACCTTTTCCGAAATGGCTTTCGGTGGTGGATGACGCTACTGCGTTGTTAAGGCTGTACTTCAAAGGAGTCACCTTGCTTATACAAACATGTACAGTTCAGCGTAATCTCATGATATATCTAGTCGGGGATGACGTCAAGGGAATAGTTTGATGGAAATCTCAGGAAGTTCGGCAGCAACCATGATATATTACTTTCTGATGCTATGATGGCCGTTGCTCACAAGCTGTTGAGTACTTTTTGCATTTTGTGTTAATTACTTAAAACAGTGAATATCACATTGTATCTTTGGCTCGTATAACGCAGTAGAATGACGTATTTTGGGAGGAAAAAATATTGATGGTGCGGGATGGTCATCCTCATTTCATTTAAGCAGAACAAATCAATGTTTGGCTGGTACATAATGTCCTCCCTTCTGCTGTCTTGATTGGTATTTGGCGACGCATGTACGTGCGTATCAGCATGTGTGTCATTAAGTACACTTTTGCTCTACTAACTCTTGAAGACCAGAGCAATTCGTTATGTACCACCTCAAACCATGCCAAGATGGTATCTCAGGAAATGAGGTAATCCTATCGACTCAATATCTCGAGGACTGTGTTGTCGCAGCGGATGATTTCGTCACCAAACCTAATTCTCTCCTGACAGTTTCGCTGTCCTCCCTCAGGGACGATTCGTGAAAGGGGCCAATGCAATTAGTGTTGGGCCGAGTACATCGATTGAGATGTAGTCTCGACTGACGTGTCTTCCTTGAAGGCTGCGTGATAGAAGCAAGCTTCCTATCCTGTTTCCTGTGTCGCCTCTTGTCCCCAGGCGCAGAGACGCCAACAATGGCTGCGGTCAGCGTTGGCGCCCTGCCTCCAATGGACCATCGGTCAGGCCAGGCCGCTCCATTTCCAAGCAACTATCCGTCACTGCCACGCTGGCCCGCATTCGCACAGTAGTGGAAGTCCTCACGTGATTACGTGTAGAGCTTTCCAACGACAAGACAATCAATTAAAAGCGATCTCGCCTTCTCGACTGTTGACTCCACCGCTTCAAACAAAGTGAGCTAAGAGAAAAGCTTTGCAAAAGTAGTAGATGCATTTTCGGGTGGAAAAGTGATGTGCGAGGCGTGATGCTTTGAATAGCAACAAAAAGATAATAAAAGGAACAAAAAGTTTCAACAACAGCACACATTTCTCCTGTCTGCGTACATGATCGGGGATTTAAAAAAGTATAGACTTTTTTCTTCGTTCATCAGTGATAAAACACAGTTATTCAGCGACAATCAACAAAGTAATTCATTATCGCTTTCTTACATTACCCGTAATCTGGAAAAGAACCATGAGGGTTGCAGCATCATTAGTGACTGTTTCTGGTATGCCTTTCTTGTTCCTGCCATTTGCATTTCCTCTCAATCCCATCCTGCCACCCCCATCCACTACCTCATCCCCCGACCCCAACCCCAACCCCCCGACCCCCAATCCCCCGACCCCAATCCCCTGACCCCAACCCCCTAACCCCAACCCCCCGACCCCAATCCCCCGACCCCTACCCCCCGACCCAATCCCCCTACCCCAACCCCAACTCCCTGCCTCCAATCCCTGACCCCCAACCCCCGACGCCAACCCCCCGACCCGAATCCCCCGACCTCAACCCCCCGACCCCAACTCCCCGACCCCAACACCCCGACCCCAACTCCCTGATCCCAACCCCCTGATCCTATGGTCTGTGACTCTTGTTGATCAGCGCTGTTGTTTGAAACATTTCAATAACTTCCATCCAAAAAGAGTGCAGAAGCTCATATTGGCGGGTCATTATTCTTTGAATATGTTTCTACCATGTTTTTCATTTTGGGCTGGCCCATTATTGGACTTTAAAAATGGATTCATCCAACGGCCCAAACACAAATACTGCCTGCAAAACGGAACATAGCGCATGCATATATTTTGGTGTATAATATGCATTTTCCCGTTTTAAACATAAGCTTTGAAAATCCCCCGTTATAACGTACGAGAGAAAATTTCCTTTCGCAAACCAGTGTTCCTTGTGTCCATTTCTTCAGAAAACGGGGATGCCTACTGTAAACAAATTCTTCGACCTCCTTGCATGACTACCTCGCGTTACTCCTGGTATTGCGGCGGTCTTGAGGACGAAGCACGTCTGAAAAATCGCAGACTGAGGAATTCCAGCAGCTTCAAAGAATAGCTTGTATTAGAGTGTGATGAACAGTTCAAGTCGATGCAACCACAGGAAGTGAGAAACTTTCGCGGCATGGGGACAGGGATACGTTTTGCCAGTTTGCAGAACGTGGAGGCTTTTACCAAGTTTGCATGAGCTGTATACAAAGTCCGTGAGAGGGTGGGACAAGCGAAGACGTCCGTCCCATTGCTCGTATGTGACTCTTCAGCGCGAAATGAGTCGATGTCCCTTTGCTGAATTTGAGTTCCAGCGCAGAGATCGAAGTGCGGGTTTGCAGATAAAAGCTTCGTAGACGAGTTTGATCATTCATCTATGTGCTTGTGAATAGTTTTTCCTTGCCGATTCGGCCTCTAAGTAACATTAGAAGATAGTTCCTACGAGTTACGTGACTAATCTGCAGCCAAAAAAGATCGAGGGTATGTAATATGTGGCACTTTTACCGCCGTAATGCAATGACTAACTCAACGCGTTCCTACAGTCGAGGGTATTTCCATCTTCTATTACTTTGAATATGATTCTATTGTATTTACCTTCTGTCTTTGATAGCCTCTTACTCCCATTCAAAATATTTCTTTCTGAAGTTCTGTATCGCATTTTAAAGGAAAATAATCATGCGGTATCAATATCTCAGGATGTCTAAAAGACCCAACAAGACTCATTTTGGGGTGGAGTCATATTTGCAGTATTAGAGGAAATATATGCAGGGGACAAGTAATGCAGAATGAGAGGATTCTTGGAGTAGTTTTTACTGTAGATTTTGCACAGATCCGGACCCTCCCTCGAGGGGGATCAACAACAGGTATTCCTGCAAGATCTCATGGAGCACGGGTGAACAACTGACTACACTAAAGAAATCATCTCTTTCATTTTTCACTATAGGATTTGGTGTCCTGATGGCAGTTGTGCGCGATGACTAGTTGCCGTGGTTTAGCCCCCGCTCGGACTGACTTGACCACTACCTCCCGTGATTGCTCACTGGTAATTTGGGTAGTTCTGAATTGATGTGTTTAATGTTAGCGTGCTTGTGGAGAAAGGGGTGGAAAGGATTAGTTTTGGTCATCTTTTTATAGCTTTGTTTTGACTTGAAGGAAGCGTTATGTCGAACACCTTTGCTCTTTTGCAGAGACTGATAGATGGACATATTGTTGGACGGATGGATGGATGTTGGATGAATGGATTAAGGGTGGGATGGTTGGATGGATGAATGAGACCTTGTGGCTTTGTTTGCTACGTATTGCAATCTGTCCCCTCATCACTGAAGTTAGATGGAATATTATGAAATTAAGACTATTTTCTAGTCACTCGCCTTTAACGAATCGCGAAGGCTAACGCGGTGGGTGTATTCTTACACAGAAACGACGGGGGGATTTCTTTTACATAGAGTGTATCTGATTAAACACGTTCGTTTCATGGTGAACGATGATTACTAGATACGGCTATGGGAACTACGTATCTGGAAGAGAACATACATGTATATTCGCGTGTTGTAGCGCCTTTAAGCAGCGCCGTGACACGACAAACTATTTCACTACAGGTCTGGAGTGGCTCGCCCTGCACATTGCGTGCGTCAGCTTTGCAGCAGGAACGGAAGCTGGCACCGAGGTCTCCCTCGCTATGACGGTGGTTGCGTGCCTCGAGGTGGGCGCAGTGGAGCCAAAGCCTCACTGTGTGGAACCGGCTCCACCTTCTCGCCGCGGCCTCGCAGACCGCGGCTCACCAGCCCTGGCCAAAGCAGACGTCCCCTGGCTCCATCGCCGCCACAGAGCCACATCCAGTCATCCCCACTCCTTGCCAGGCTCCTGGAAGTTGGCAAAAGCGTGAAAAATCCCACCCTAGATCAATGGTGCCTGGGAGCCATCCGAAGAGACTCTCGATTTCGATGACGATGACAGCGATGACAGCGATGACAGCGATGATGATGATGATGATGATGATGATGATGATGATGATGATGATGATGATGATGATAACGACGACGACGATAGACGAGGTTAAATATCGTTCCACAGACTCGCATTTAAATCGAGAAACCCCATTAGAGTGGCGAGACTATTGGGGGTGTGGCAAGTAGTGGATGGAGGTGAGGAGCAAAGGGAAAGAAAAAGGCACGATCGTGCATTCTGATGCATGTGATAGGAATTTATGTCGTGCTGAACTCAACCGCCACCAGAAACCTGATAGTGCACCGATCGATTCTAAATGAAATGCTTTCATCTCAGCAACGTATCCGAAATTTACATCCGCCAATCAGCTGCCGCAGACGAGAAAAAAGGTTTTGAATTATCTCTTGCATCGCAACACGACTGGGAAAGGAAAAAAACCCTCTACATAAACATTCACACCATCTCTTTCCAACTTCAGCACTTTAGTGTTATTGTGTTTCCCAGTCCTCATGTAAACACGTTAGCGATGGTCGATTAACAAGGGAAAAACCCCATGAAATCAGAGGCTCGTTCAAGAGACCTTGTAATGTTCTTGGGTATGTCACAGATGTAGTGATGACCCAAGACAGTCTTCTGGTAGGACAGCGTGCCGTTTTAATCAGCCATTTGATACAGGGAATTCTGGGATCCGTGGGGGGATGTAACCCTTATTCAAAGGACAGTTATGGAAGGGTTGCTTCCCTTAGTTCTGCAGTTATTTTTACCAAAATGTTACAGGCCTAGCGCTCGATCGAGCGCTCGGCGAGCACAACAGGTCGTTCAAGAGACCTAGCGCTCATTGTCACTCTTGAACGACTTTATATGACCGAGAGCTAACCAAGATAGCTACCGCAATGCGTTCTCACCATCGCATAGTGCGTCTCTCTACCAACTGAGCAAACCAGCAGCTGCAGGCTGGTCTATCCTTGTGGAAGCGAATAAGATAAGTATACTATGCTGCAGCTGTCCATCAAGGCTCGGCACAGCTCGATTCGAAAATTATGTCGAAACGACAGTGCTGACTTACACTGAAAGCAAGAATTTATCGACATTATACATCAAGGGAGTTTGCACAACAAATTATGGGCTAATGTAAGATATGGAGTTACCTGCCTTTCAACTTTTTATAAGTCTTTTCGCGAAGTTATCACTCACATCATGCCAGGTAATTATTTCAGAGCTGTTATTCTTTTAAGAAGGAAAAGAACATCAGCCTAACTTTTGGTAACTTCTTGCGCAGCTTGGGTGTTAATCACAGGTCCAAACGTATGCCACAGCGCACATTTGTTAATAGTGACTTCCTTCCATTCGCCAAAAGCAGCCATTTTGGATGTACATGCGTAACTCCTTCGCGGCGGGCTATCGAGCGCTCGATGGTGCAACGCCCAGCGAGCCGTTCATGAGTCGAGCGCCATCGAGCGCTGTCAAGCGTTAGGTCTCTTGAACGACCTGCTGATCAACTGACAAGCGTGGAAACTGCGACTGTGATAACTATACGGCAGCAGAGAAGGCCAGCTTGTGTAACTGACCCCAATGTGGAGCACTATACTGCTGGAAGAGCAATGCGCAGACAAACATGCATGAGCATTCTCGTGCACACACACATACATGCACAGACAAGTGAAATCACACACGAGCGCGCGCGTGCGCGCACAAGCACACAAAAAGACACACACAAGCACGTGCATGCGTGCGTGCACATGTTTGTTTGCATGCTGTGACTGGCGTGAGTGTGTGCGTGCGCGCGCTCACACACTTACGCACGTACATGCGCACACGAGCATGCACGAAAGTACACGCGCGTGCGCGCGCACACACACACACACACACACATATACACACACATACGCATTTCGGTATTTGTGAAAACGTCATATACAAAGTATATGTACTGCACTAAATAAACAAACAATAATTAATTCACGCGTTCCAGTCAGAGCATTGTCTGCACGATTTCGCGCTGATGTCTAACGAGCGCTGCCTCAGGCGACAGGTAGTAGTGGTGCACCTCTTCCCCCTTCCCCCTAATGCCACCCCATTCTGCGAACCCGAGTCAGTAGTGACACTGGCACAGTAATAGACTTGGCCCTTCGCATTACAGCATTGCGCCAAAATGGTTCGTTCTGATACTATTTTTTCTCTCCACGTTTTACAGAAATCATTCAGATGTCAAAATTGTTTCCATTTCAACACAAACATTTTATTTTATCGAATAAACGCTTGTTTATTACCTCAACAAGAGTAAGTTATGAGTTTTCTGCGAAATAGTCTTAGAACTACTTTAACGACGTATGTCAGGGTGCAGATCGGTTATCCCACAAACCTCTCGTGTGACTTCCCCATGCATATTTCGGACGAAAACCTTCCATCACGTGATGTCAACTGGGCTAGAGACACTTTCGCCGGTAGGCGAAGTCTCTAGTGAGCAAGAAAGATGCCACCCCACCCCCTTAACCCCAGCCCTCTCACCACCTCCATCCCATCCCCACACCAACCGCTCAGACACCACCAAACGCACTCACTGCATTTTGATGATACTCATGCTTCGGAGTACAACAACCAGCGATTTGCACAATGGGATGAAATATTGCAAAGCGCTGGTGGAAAGGTGAACAAGTCGAGTGTGTTCAGCCATGCGACAAACAGCGAGTAAGAGCTCGGCATCCTCCTCCGTCTGAACGACTGCGCACACCTCCTACCGCGTCCGACTCCGGGAGACGCTGTTGACGACGTAAACAACATAGAGAGCAACCCATCAGCTCCATCCCAGGCGACTTGTCTGGGTCACGGCAGACGGGCGTGTTCTGTCACGCGGACACAGCGCGAGCGGTCCAGACACAAGTTGTAAATAGGAGCCAGATACAAGGTTTCCTGCAACTTGACACGGAAATCTCGGGCGCGTTATAAATGACTTTTCTTGCAAACACGAGGACCTCATGTGACAAGTCTTCAAAACACGCGACAAGATGTGCAGATGGTAAGAAGAAAACAACTTCTTGACGGTATTTAATGCGAGCAACCTCTCTCCAGCCAAAGAGGTTATTCATTTATGCGCGCTCATTGATTTATGTTGTTTTACAGATTGTTTGTTGTGCCGTCCGTGCCGAGATCGACTTCTGGCCCACGTATTTTTGCCATCGATTCCGATTTTGTCTACCACGCCCTCCGAACGGAGATCTAAATATGAGCACTCAGGAAGGCATATGGTGGAAAACATGGGCGAAACAGTACGAAAGATGTTTTTCTTCCGAGAATGGATTTTCTAGCAACGCCAACGTTTTTAATGGCCGTAACGATGACAAAATAAAGATGAAAACAGCTCAATCTTCCAGCAGAAGAAAAAAATGATCTAATATTCATAAAATACATCCTATCAAACCTCTTATAAGCTTAGCCTGATGAAGTCGAATTCCGGCGTTTGTGTCCCTGAGATACACACATCTTAGAAATAAAATTACTTTCAACAAATGTAGGATGAGGGCCAAAGGGTCGTACTGTCAAACACGAAATTTGTTCATCGAGGAGTGCTCCAATGAGATGAAAACTACTTCTTATTGTTTCAGTATGTGTATCTGTATATATTTTACGAAAAAAAAAATTCTTCTGACTGAACGGAGATGAGAAATGGTGGGGGTGGGTGGGTGGGAGGGGGTTGGGTGGGGAAGCTTATCAATGATTCAGAGTTCAGTTGGACATAAAGCAGTCGGTCTTGCAGCTAAGGGGTCCAACTACCATGTTGAATTAAGGTATATGTATATCGACGTGGATGTCGTACTTTGGACGCTTGCCGCATGTTCCAAAATCGCTTGCGACAAGTCGAAACAACGGCGAAGTACGTGAAAGCATTGCCCAGTTAGAACGAGCCTTTAAAGAGAGGACTCGTGAAGACTTGGTGAATGGCGCAAAATACAGTTGGACTCGATGCAGTCCGTCTTGTGGCTGAGGAGGAGTCCGAGCAATATGAATGGTATGTGAAAGATTTCGTGATGTTTTGGTGAATAATTCAGAGTATAGACAAACCTGAGGCAGTCAATTTGGTGGCTGCGCAATTGTCCAAGCAATGTGCATAGCATTAAGCCTAACGTAATAGCCTGACTGTCAGTTGGTTGAACCAGCGTTCGGGGTTCTCGCCGAAACTGCGTTCGTTCTCAATAGAGCGCGCCGAGACTTGCTTGTCATTCGGGTACGTTCGGATGGTGTCGGCAAAATGTGTGTCGAGGCCTAATTGATCAAACGAACTTGACGGAAGGGACGACTCATAGTATTGTCATGGAGGTCACGGAAGAGAAACTGTGGCGTACTTAAGGCGCCTATACACGTACCGGTTTTCAAGCCAATTTTGCTCCCAATCCGGTCTGACCATGCGTGTAAAAATCGGGTTGATAATCACACGCAACGATTACACCGAGCCCACGAACTCAAGCGATTTCAGAATTTAGAGTTACGCCCCTTTGCCGAGCTATGGCAACGACGCTTCCACGTTTAGTCTATGCCTGTGACCTGCCTGTCGGATTTTAAATTATAGAAGTTTTCACGACCTATTGATACATTCAACATACAGCTTTGATAAATTAATGCTTACAATTTATTTGGATGTGGTTTTAGTATCAATACAGCGTTTTCTGTGCAAACAGTGGAGCCGTGGCGACACATTCTTCGCTGGTGTAGATCTGCATCGACCTGCATTCGATTTGTAAAATGCAGAACTTTCACGACCTATTGATGCATTCAACATACAGCTTTGATAAATTAATGCTGTTCATGGCTTACATTTTCTTTGGATGGGGTTTTAGTATCCCCTAAATACAGCATTTTCTGTGTGAAGCGGAGACAGGTCAGCTATTTGAATTGGCAACTTGTCGCAAGCTTCTCGTCATTCTCGCGTTGCCCAGCATACGAATCGGTCGAAACCGGTCAGGGAATAGAGCCTGCCCTACCAACAAGAACCGGGCCGGATTGTATGCAAATGAATCAACTGTTCCAATTCTTGACTGGATCGGCAGCAAAACCGGGGGACAACCGGTACGTGTGCCTTTAGTGAGAGTCTGTGCTCTCAGATTGCTGTCTAGTGTCATATAAACCTATGTGTGTGAGCTATTATTTTCTATACAACATCTGATGCAAAGAGGATTATAGATGCATGTATATTCTTATTCTTATCTTTGATTCTGGTCGAAATCCTTCTGGTCGAAACTATACTCTATAGCAGTCGTCGCCAA
>JAWQFJ010022290.1:122500-125284 GCA_034096865.1 Theodoxus fluviatilis
TCAGCAAACAGCAACTGTTTTGGAAAGCAGCGATCCTCTATCCTTTTGACGTGACCAGACCAGCGGAGCAGTAACTTGAGGACCATCGCCTCGATAGAGACAGATTTTGCCTTGTCGAGGATTTGTGTGTTGATCACCTTGTCCTGCCTCCTGAATCCTAGGATGGAGCGCAGGACCCGTTGATGGAAAAATTCCAGTTGTTTTACGTGTCTCCTATACACGCAACACACGCACGCACACGCGCGCGCATTAAAAAGGCGCTGACATGCCCACGAGCACAGTGACGCTTATGTACGCACACCTCTGCTCACAATGAATGTAGACGCTGTAAAGCAACCCACATCAATCGTCAGTGATCATGCCAAACCTGTACAAGAAGCAAGAAACAATCTCCACACGTGCGTTATGCATAGCAACGTCCCTAGGAAATCTTTCTCTTGCGTCAACAACTTAGAGATAAACAAGAATTGACCTTCCAACCCCAATTGCGTTTCCAGTGACGATTGAAGTAATCATCACAGACATTGCCCGTGGGATACAGGCTTTTTTCCTTCCATGAGGGACGATGCAACTGTTGCTGCCGGCGCCACAATACGTGAGGAGACTGCAGCAGCAAAAACAAGGTCACACTAGGGTGCTTCTTCAGTGCTCGGTCACAACATCGGCAATGGAGACGATGTTGTCCTCAAGATTCTTACGTAGAACCAGACGATCTACTTTCTAATTAAATCGACCTTTCCTGATACCGACGTAAAAAACACAGCAAAACATTATCGACCTATCTTGGCCCCCTTTCCCTGCAGTAACAGACAAAAAAGGAGAAGGTTTTACAGAAACAGGGGTGGACTCTTGCGTTAAGTATCTGGGTTGATTGGAGAAAAAAAATTGTCGGTGCTATTATGCTTGATCGGGGTCGCACTGTATGTCAAGAGAAATACTGCTTCTTTGGAAAGCATATACCTCGCATTCTGAAATGCTATGTGGTACATGTATGTGGATCCCCCCCCCCCCCCCTTGAAACATGGTCTAAATCCTCTATACAAATAGTCCTCGACTGGGGGCTTTAGTCCAGTGATTAAAGCGCTCGCAAACTGTCTCTTGGGCGCCGCGATTGAGACAGCGAGAATCCTAGAGTTGCGTCCGTGGGCAAAGTACTTAGCTCGCATTACCTGTACCCAAGCAGGAGAAAACCGGGTACCTGTGACGGCAGTGACGGCACACAGGAGTGCCATTAAACCGTATATGCAGCCGTGAGCCAGCATCGGATTGGCATACTCCGCAAGGAATAAAAAAAATGCTGGTACCCGACTGTGTATCCCACCTGTCTGTCACTGTGTTAATCATCGGATGCCTTTTATACATTAATACAATGACTCAGTGATCGGGTTTTAAAGCGTACAGCAGCCTGACATGGGTGAAAAGACGTTATTAAAAACCAGTGCCTACAATATGTGGCTGTGCATGATAAAACAAGACTACAGTTTTTAAAAATGTCCAAAATGAGTGGTTTCAACAACAGTGTTATTTATTCATTCATGTATTTTCCAGAAATAACAGCACGTTGATGGGAAAAAAATCTACAATGATGTAAAGCTCAGGAAAATGTACGTGTGACTTAGTGCGCTGGTGACTTGACTCAGCGTTTTCTCGACTACAGTTTTTCCTGCTTTAGCCTTGTTTCTCACGCACGGTCACAATTGTATACATATAACTGTATTTTCATCCGAGTGATTACAAGCAGGCCTCAACGAAGCACCATTTCCAGCAAGACTTCGTGGCAAGATCGGCCGGATGAGGCAATGCCGTCTGGACGGTACAGGGCTTCCCAGTGGGTCGCACACCGAGGTACACTCTTTGATGCCTCGTCCGTCATGACCGACGGAGTTCCTACCCGCTCCCTTCAGTCGATAGCGTCGCCCAGGGCCAACAGCAACCCCTGGTGGTCAGGGGAGGTAATCACCAGACGACAAGGCGCCCCCTCGTGGTTTTCCAGTTAAGTGCTGTCTACGACGCAATTTCAGCCAGTCGGCATGTTGTCAGACGGGTCGAGTGAACGTGTTTTTAACGGCAAGGTTCTTTGGTTCAGACCTTTCAGTCAGACGTTAGCCTGTCCAAATCGCTCTGGAAATGCTGCTTTATAATCTCTCCTAGACTCCTTGTAAAAACGTGTCTCCTTCGTCTCAGATGTTTTTAAAGGGAAAAAGAGCATGTACATGTAAATGGTGAAAACCATGTCATGAGCCAGATGAATCAGAATCGATGACTTTTAAGGAAACTGAAGGGCCAACCTTACGAAAAGTCAGTGGGATGAACGCAGCAACCTCAACGTTAGTCTCATTAAAAAAAAATCATTCTAGTTCACTAGAAACTTCGCCTGCCGGAGAAAGAGTCTCTAGCACAGTTCATATCACGTGATGGAACAATTCCGTCCGAAATATTCAAATAGAGGTCACACGAGAGGCTAGTGAGATAGCCCTCTGCTCTCTGACATACGCCGTTAAAGTAGTTCTAAGACTATTTCGCACAAAACTCATAACTTATTCTTGTTGAGGCAATATACAAGCGTTTATTCGATAAAATAAAATGTTTGTGTTGAAATGGAAACACGTTTTGACATCTGAATGATTTCTGTAAAAAGTGGGGGGAAATAGTATCCGGAGCGAACAATTTTTGGCGCAATGATTGTAATGCGAAGGGTCAAGTGTATTACTCATTTATTGCGAATTGTGCCAGAGTCACGTGACTCGGGTTCACAGATTGCCTGAACAGTTGCGACCGCTGCGA
>JAWQFJ010022291.1:0-12500 GCA_034096865.1 Theodoxus fluviatilis
TTATCACTTGGTTTTGTCTACGCATTATGCGCGCATGCGCCGGGAAAAATTGTCGGGCGCCATGTCGAGTCCTAGAACACGCGGAATTATACTGTAAGAAGAAGTAGTAAATTCTCAAAGTTGAAATACTAACAAGCCTCCAGTCTTTATTGATTGAAGAAGTACAACGCTCGGAACACAACAGTTCTGGTTACTGAGGTTTTGCAGTAGTACACGTCATTAACGCGAGATACTATTTCCTTATTTTCGTGTGGCATTACTACTCAAATTGCACGGGTCTCGATTGTTGACACGACCAATGACCTCGATCAATTTTGTGGGCGACATGAAAATATGCAAATTGATGATCCTGTCGCTTGACGGAAACCTGATTTGCATATGACCCACCAACTACGTGCAAGTCTGAATAGGTGTCCTTTTCTTGCCTTGGGCTCTCATTATTCAGCACGAAGGCAGACCGACTGACAGGGAGACTACTTGATCATTGCATATTTTGACCTTATTCAGGTCGGCAGCGCGGACAGACCGGCCCGTTAGAATGCTCATGCTTATTTGAGACATTTCAAACAGAGCGGTTTTGTGGCTCTTAAAAGTATGAATTGAATACAATCAGACAGCCTGAATAACGGAAGCGTTGACACTTGACAACAACAGTCTCCCGCTCTGGAGACTGTATGCACCTGGTCATTGAAGTAAGAAATGTATTTCATCTTCCTCTACTTCCGGAGTCGCAATAAGCCTGTGGTGCACCTATATTTCCCTCACCAGTTGTAGTCTTTGTCTTTTCGGGACCTGCTCCAGTAGTACTAGCACAGCCGGCCCCAAGCAGCACTTCTGTGCCACCGGGAGGTATCTTGAAACAAATCTGCGGAGGCCATCAATCCGTCCAGGGCAGCATGTATTTCCTTCACACTCAAAGGGTGGACACTTCCAAAGCATTTTACATTTCATACAGTCGTTCTACAGTTAGCTCTGTTACTCTCTATGTCTTTGGTAACCACTGATAACTTCATTGGCGTTTATTCACGCGGGCATTTAGCAAAATCACATCACTGCCACGAAAAGGCTGGGGTTGAAACTGGGGTACTCAAGGGGAGGTAACTCCAAGCAGTCTGGCTTCAATCGTTAGGGGGTAAAAGCGATAGGGGTTACTCTGTGACCGAGTGGTTAACGTGCTTGACCTGTGCGGATCCCAGAGTTGCATCCATGAGCAAGTTGCTTTATTCACATGGCCTATCCTCACCCAGAGGTAAAACGGGCATCTGTAAGGGGTGAACTGAAAATTTGTGAAAGCTAAATTTGGCGCGTTCATCTGCAGCCTGGTTGCATGCTCTCCAGGGAGTTGAGATGTGTTGGAGTGATGAAAAGAGTTGCCCCATGACCAAGGAGAAAAAGAGTGCTGCTTGAGCATCCATTGATGAGTGAAAAGTCGCAATATAAAAAAGAACACCTTTATCTCTATTTTCTATGTGTGTAGAACTGATGGTCAGACGATATTGCTACAGGGGCGACCGTTTAAACATTAAAAAATATGCAGGAACATTTGGTTTAGCTGTGCTTTTATCATGATGAACGTCCAGTGAAAAGCGTCTCACGGTTTCACAATGATTCTCTTCTGCCAGGTTTTCAGAGTCAAAACCGCCATCTTCATGCCACAACCTTCTTCATGCCACAGCCTTCTTCAGGCCACAGCCTTCTTCATGCCATAACCTTCTTCAGACCACATCCTTCTTTAGACCACAGCCTTCTTGATGTCACAGCCTTCATCAGGCCATAGCCTTCTTGATGTCACAGCCTTCATCAGGCCATAGCCTTCTTTATGTCACAGCCTTCATCAGGCCACAGCCTTCTTTATGCCACAGCCTTCATCAGGCCACAGCCTTATTCAGGCCGCAGCTTTTTTCAGGCCACAGCCTTCATCAGGCCACAGCCTTCTTCAGGCCAGAACCTTCTTCAGGTCACAGCCTTATTCAGGTCACAGCCTTACAGGCCACAGCCTTCATCATGTCACAGCCTTATTCAGGCCACAGCCTTCATCATGCCACAGCCTTCTTCAGGCCACAACCTTCCTCAGGCCACAGCCTTCTTTATGTCACAGCCTTCATCAGGCCACAGCCTTATTCAGGCCGCAGCGTTCGTCAGGCCACAGCCTTCTTCAGGCCACAACCTTCCTCATGCCACAGCCTTTTTATGTCACAGCCTTCATCAGGCCACAGCCTTCTTCAGGCCACAGCCTTCTTTATGCCACAACTTTCATCATGCCTCATCCTTCATCATGTCACAGCCTTTTTTATGTCACAGCCTTCATCAGGCCACAGCCTTCAACATGCCACAGCCTTCATCATGCCACAGCCTTATTCAGGCCACAGCACTCTTCAGGCCACAGCCTTCTTCAGTTCACAGCCTTCTTCAGGCCACAGCCTTCTTTAGGCCACAGCCTTCTTTGGGTCACAGCCTTCTTCATTTCCCAGCCTTCTTTAGGCCACAGCATTCTTCAGGTCACATCCTTATTCATGCCACGGCCTTCTTCAGGCCACAGTCTTCTTCAGGCCACATCCTTCTTTAGGCCACAGCATTCTTCAGGTCACATCCTTATTCATGCCACGGCCTTCTTCAGGCCACAGTCTTCTTCAGGCCACATCCTTCTTTAGGCCACAGCATTCTTCAGGTCACATCCTTATTCATGCCACGGCCTTCTTCAGGCCACAGTCTTCTTCAGGCCACATCCTTCTTTATGCCACAGCCTTCTTTATGCCACAGCCTTCTTCAGGCCACAGTCTTCATCAGGCCACAGTCTTATCAGGCCACATCTTTCTTCATGCCACGGCTTTCTTCAGGCCACAGTCTTCATCAGGCCACAGCCTTCAACATGCCACAGCCTTCATCAGGCCACAGCCTTATTCAGGCCACAGCACTCTTCAGGCCACAGCCTTCTTCAGGCCACAGCCTTCTTCAGTTCACAGCCTTCTTCAGGCCACAGCCTTCTTTGGGTCACAGCCTTCTTCATTTCCCAGCCTTCTTCATGCCACTGCCTTTTTCAGGTAACAGCCTTATTCAGGCCACAGCCTTCTTCAGGCCACAGCCTTCTTCAGGCCACAGTCTTCCTCAGGCCACAGCCATATTCATGCCACAGCCTTATTCAGGCCACAGCTTTCTTTAGGCCACAACCTTCTTCATGCCTGAGCCTTCTTCATGCCCAAGCCTTCCTCGGGCCATAGCCTTCTTCAGGCCACAGCCTCCTTCAGGCCACAGCCTTCTTCAGGCCACAGCCTTCTTCATGTTCCAGCCTTCTTCAGACCACAGCCTTCTTCAGGCCCAAGCCTTCTTCAGGCCACAGCCTTCTTCATGTTACAGCCTTATTCAGACCACAGCCTTCTTCATGCCACAGCCTTCCTCATGCCACAGCCTTCTTCAAGCAACAACCTTTTTATTTCAAAGTCTGTGAAGGATATTTTGTCTCTTAAAGCTTTCCAAAGAGAAGCGTAGGTAAACTGTCGGACCTTCCTCACCAGACGTTTATTTTTCCACCTCGCGCGATCCGACCTGTGCACTTGATTTTTCATTTTACCAGAGCTGGCAAGCCAGGGCGAGATGTGCCGCATTGGTCTGCGTTAGGTTCCCGCTTTGCCTAGCCATCTGCAGATTGCCCTAGAGAGAAAAAATCACAAGAGAGCGTGCTGCCGCGTGTGAAAATAACTGAATGAACAACTGTATAGACAGGTCTTCACAGTTTCCAGAAACTTGTTGGGCTCTTGTGTAGAGTGGCGGGAAACACATTTATACAAAGTATGTAAAAGATAGACCGCTAGATTATCTCTTAAAGTTAAAGATGTAGGGATCCCAGGTTTGATAAAGGTTTACACCTTTCGGCAATTGCCCTTCCTCAGTTGTGAAATACGTTTTATCCGTTATCAAACCAGTGATTACTACACCGCTCGTTATTGTCTTTTTGTTTCACGGTTATCTTTTTTTCACCCTTTTGGATCCTCTTCCCACTCCGTTTCCATGCGTGTCTCATTAACAGCCTATAACTTTGTCCGAACATTTCTCCTTTTCTCCTTCTCTCGCACATTTTCTTTTCCATGCAGACAGATGTGTCTATATGGTCGTCAAAGAAATATAGGTTAATCAATATGCGGCATAAGTTCATGGGCGGACTATAATTTCCGTATATATTAAAAAAACAAAATGCCGTCGTTTCCAAAACGTCGTTTTCCAAAAGGCAGAAGCTCACAACCCCACACTTTTCTTTCTAGTTTTTATTAGAGTCCGGCCATGACTCAATGAACGATTTTCGGCGTAGTTAAGCTACGTCAGTGTAACTTTTCCGTTATTCAAAACAAAACAAAGCAGTTCAAGTTTTATGATAATTTTAGACCTTTCCTGGTTTTTGTTTTAAGTTCGATGCCATCCAATACTTATGGTCAGTAATGATCTTCGTTGAAAGAAAATCTGGGTGAGGAAGGGGGGGGGGGGGAGGGGGGTGTGCCTTTTGTCTTCTTAAAAGATTCTCTCCAAGCAGTCAGAGATGGGAGACAATGAAAAAAAGGTGCCCTCAAGCTGTCCAATTTTTACCCATTTCCTGTTGTCCGTCTTGGCCGTGAGTAAATGAACCCCTGGCCTTTTTTGTTTGTCTCCTCTTTCTCTTCCTCCTCTCCACAAACTGACGTGGAGAAGGCCGGAAAAATAAAAACCGCCCGTCCTCTTCTTTTGCCGCCTCCACTTTTTTAATCTCCCGCGCCAAGCGGAACAAGGCCGCTGTAGAATCAAATTAAATGTGTCCACGAGATGAGGGTCAGAGTTCGCCTCTGCTCTCCGTCCCTCAGGACCGAACAAAAGGCCAAAATTGGACACTGGTCAATTGAAGGACAGCGAGCTGTCCGTTTTTCAGAGAATTTTTTTTTTCAAACAGGGCTTGGGAGGACGAGAAACCCGCCACCTGGTGTAGACAGACGGCAGCGCGACGCGCAGAATCCATTGCCCTCCACTCCGACAGAAGGCTTCAGGAGGTATAATTAGCGGGCTGGTCAAACGGTCAGAGGATGAGGGGAGGAGGAGCAGATGAAGATTTTTTTGTCTTCTGTCTATTTTTAGAGCCGGTAGGACTTCTGTCTTCCCGCCGTGTGCATTGTGTTGACTTAGTGAGTTTTTTTCATTGCAAACGGTGCTGGATATATAGCCTTCCAAAGATAAGATTTTAATGTCGCCGCTTTTGTGTGTTTTGGGGGGTGGGGGGTGGGGGGTTTGGGCGATGTACAGCAATAGGTGGAGTCAGGTTAAAAAAAGGGTTAAAATATTGAATCAAAATGAAGCTTTTTATCGTGTTTTTTTGCGTTAAGAATTAGAATAATAATGTGTCTCTCTCGCTTTTATTTTAACTGTGCAAGTTCCTTAACTTTTTAAGAAATTCACCATGAATATTTCCTGACTATAAAAAACATACATTATGACGAAATGACACATAAAATAAATAAATGAATGAAATTTACATTTAATCCTTTTATCATGTTCAATGTCCAGATCGTTCATATCGTGGTGCGTGTGTGTGTGTGTGTGTGTGTGTGTGTGTGTGTGTGCATGCGCGCGTGTGGCGTGTGTGCGTGCCTGCGTGTGTGCGTGCGTGTGTGTGTGTGTGTGTGTGTGTGTGCGCGCGTGTGCAAGCGCGCGTGTGGCGTGTGTGCGTGCCTGCGTGTGTGTGTGTAAGTGCGTACGTGCATATATGCATGCGTGTGTATGCTTGTGTGTGTATGCTTGTGTGTGTGTGTATGTATGTGCGTGTGCGAATGCGTGCGTGTGCATGCGCGTGCATATATGTTTGTGTATGTATGTGTGTTGCATATGTGTGCGTGTGCGTGTGTGTGTTTGTGTGTTTTCCGGTGTTTGTGTGCGTGTGTTTGTGAGTGTATGTATTTTGTGTGTGTGCGTGTGTGTGTATGTATGCGTGTATACGCGCGTGTGTGTATGTGTGTGTGTAGTGTACGCGTGCGTGTGTGGGTACATGCATGCGTGCGTGCGTGCACAAATGCATGTGTGAGTGCGTACATGTGCGTGTTTATGCGTTTGCGTGCATCTGAGTGCGTTTGTTCGTGTGTGTGCGTGTGTGTGCACGCATGCGTGTGGATATGTGGGTGTGCACGCGCATGTGTGTATGTGTGCGTGTGTATTTGCGTGTGTCTGTGCACGCGCGCGCGCGTGTGTATGTGTGTGTGTGCGCGCGTGTGTTTGTGTGCGTCTGTGTGTGTTTGTGTGTGTATGGGCACGCACGCGCGCATGGATATGTGTGCGTGTGTGAGTGTGTGTGTGTTTGCATACGTTGTTGTTCTATACCTCTCTGCCTGCCTGTCGATCGCCACTGTCTACCTCTATGTCTGTCCTTACGTTTATCTGCCTGTCTGTACGTCCTTCCATCCCTACGCCTGTTCACCTTCTGTATCATATGTCTGTACGTCCTTCCATCCCTACGCCTGTTCACCTTCTGTATCATATGTCTGTACGTCCTTCCATCCCTACGCCTGTTCACCTTCTGTATCATATGTCTGTACGTCCTTCCATCCCTACGCCTGTTCACCTTCTGTATCATATGTCTGTACGTTCTTCCATCCCTACGCCTGTTCACCTTCTGTATCATATGTCTGTACGTCCTTCCAACCCTACGCCTGTTCACCTTCTGTAGCATATATCTGTACGTCCTTCCATCCCTACGCCTGTTCACCTTCTGTATCATATGTCTGTACGTCCTTCCATCCCTACGCCTGTTCACCTTCTGTATCATATGTCTGTACGTCCTTCCATCCCTACGCCTGTTCACCTTCTGTATCATATGTCTGTACGTTCTTCCATCCCTACGCCTGATCACCTTCTGTATCATATGTCTGTACGTCCTTCCATCCCTACGCCTGTTCACCTTCTGTAGCATATATCTGTACGTCCTTCCATCCCTACGCCTGTTCACCTTCTGTAGCATATATCTGTACGTCCTTCCATCCCTACGCCTGTTCACCTTCTGTATCATATGTCTGTACGTCCTTCCATCCCTACGCCTGTTCACCTTCTGTATCATATGTCTGTACGTTCTTCCATCCCTACGCCTGTTCACCTTCTGTGTCATATGTCTGTACGTTCTTCCACCCCTACGCCTGTTCACCTTCTGTATCATATGTCTGTACGTCCTTCCATCCCTACGCCTGTTCACCTTCTGTATCATATGTCTGTACATCCTTCCATCCCTACGCCTGTTCACCTTCTGTATCATATGCCTGTACGTCCTTCCATTCCTACGCCTGTTCACCTTCTGTATCATATGTCTGTACGTTCTTCCACCCCTACACCTGTTCACCTTCTGTATCATATGTCTGTACGTCCTTCCACCCCTACACCTGTTCACCTTCTGTATCATATGTCTGTACGTCCTTCCATCCCTACGCCTGTTCACCTTCTGTATCATATGTCTGTACGTTCTTCCATCCCTACACCTGTTCACCTTCTGTATCATATGTCTGTAGGTTCTTCCATCCCTACACCTGTTCACCTTCTGTATCATATGTCTGTACGTTCTTCCATCCCTACGCCTGTTCACCTTCTGTATCATATGTCTGTACGTCCTTCGATCCCTACGCCTGTTCACCTTCTGTATCATATGTCTGTAGGTCCTTCCATCCCTACGCCTGTTCACCTTCTGTATCATATGTCTGTACGTCCTTCCATCCCTACGCCTGTTCACCTTCTGTATCATATGTCTGTACGTTCTTCCATCCCTACGCCTGTTCACCTTCTGTATCATATGTCTGTACGTTCTTCCATCCCTACGCCTGTTCACCTTCTGTATCATATGTCTGTACGTCCTTCCATCCCTACGCCTGTTCACCTTCTGTAGCATATATCTGTACGTTCTTCCATCCCTACGCCTGTTCACCTTCTGTAGCATACGTCTGTACGTTCTTCCATCCCTACGCCTGTTCACCTTCTGTATCATATGTCTGTACGTCCTTCCATCCCTACGCCTGTTCACCTTCTGTAGCATATGTCTGTACGTCCTTCCATCCCTACGCCTGTTCACCTTCTGTATCATACGTCTGTACGTCCTTCCATCCCTACGCCTGTTCACCTTCTGTATCATATGTCTGGACGTCCTTCCATCCCTACGCCTGTTCACCTTCTGTAGCATATGTCTGTATGTCCTTCCATCCCTACGCCTGTTCACCTTCTGTAGCATATGTCTGTTCAAGTTCGTCTGTCCGGTTGGCTGTGCTTTTATCTATAAGCATACGTTTTCGTCTGCATGTCGGCAATTACTTGTGTATGCATGTCCGTCTCTCTTTCGGCCGTCTGTCCATCCATCTGACCATACTTTGGTCAGTTTCATAGTCTGTACGTCTGATCATCCGTGTGTCCGAGTTATAAAAAAATTGTTGTTCATCTGTGTAGACGCAATCCTTCTTCCTACACATTTCCTGTTTTTCATTCAATCAGCCAGCGCACTCATTCGTCCATTTGCTCGTCCCTCTGTCTGTCAGTCGGAGAAACCGTCTCAGCATCTGCTCGTCTGTTTGCACATGTTCTGTCCTATTCTTCTCCTCCTGGAGAAAATGTCAAACATCCACTTATTGTAACGAAATGTCTTGCAGTATTTTCACAAGGCGAAGAAATATAATGATGGTCGACTGAAGCTGAGCGTTGTGTTAATTGGTATTCCTTGTTATATTTTAGTTCCTCATTCGAATAAAAACGACGTAATAAAAGCAACTTATAGATATTCCACTGACTAAAGTTCATGTTTATGGTATTTTCACGTTGATCGCATTACACAAGGCAAAAGGTGTGAGCACCGGGAATTAGTGTGCTGTCATAATTCTGCGCACGAGCGCGCGCGCGCGTGTCAATGCGTACGTGCATGCATGCATGTGTGTGCATGCATGCGTGTGTGCGCGCGTGCGTGTGTATGTTTGTGTACACTAGCCTGCGTATGTGTGAGTATGTGTGTGTGTGTGTGTGTGAATGTGTCTGTGTGAGTGTGTGTGTGTGTGTGTGTGTGTGTGTGTGTGTGTGGTTGTGTGTGTGTGTGTGAACTATTTAATTTGGATCTGAGGTTTTTTTCCATGTTCCATTGCTGAACCATATATCTAATTCAAATTTTAAAATCCACATAGACAATTTTTCCCTCGACAGTGCGCATAGAAAGGAAATGGAGGAGCTATGTCAGTCCACATGGTGCCGGAGTTGGGTGGGTGGAAGGAATGGACCGCGAGGAGAGGGGTTTCAGCAGACAGGTGAGGTATGAATGAGAAGACGAGGAAGGAGACATTGAAGGGGGAAAAAAAGCTCAGAAGAGAAGCAGGCACAGATTTCCTCCCCTCCTTTTTTGAAATATGAATTGAATATTTGCCCTGCCCATCTGTTCCTCCCCGACTTCCACCCGAGTGTGTTGGATTTAAATCTCCAAGACGCCTGCGTCGTGTCTGCCCCGACAGAGGAAGGGAAAAGTGGAGACAGGTTGAGAGACAAATGTGCTCGATCTGTTTGTTCTTTTGATTCGTTTTTGCTTCGCGGGTATGACTTGGACATCTGGCTTTACCTCGTCCGTCACGTTCAGCATGTCTCATTTGGAAAATTGTCTTATCTGAAAACTTTCTGATGTATCGGCAGACAATTGTATGGAAAATGTGTCTGATGATAGCTAGGTGTCAAAAACGTTGACATTCACTACCTTTATGGGTATATCGTTTCAATGTTTAGTATGAATTAAAATTGCTTTGGTAAATCATGGTCGGAAGATTCTCAACAAAGTCAGCAACTTATCCTAATCCGAAAACTATCCATATGCAAGTTCATATTATTTAACATCTACTCATGATTACTCTTATCTGCAAACTTTTACCAGGCCCTTTCAAAGCAACTGTAACATTTGTGAAACGTTCAAGTTCTACTGAAAAGTGTCCGCTGTCATTTTTCATGAAATTCCCAAACACACTGGACGAGCCACTTAAGTTGGCGGCGAAGTTGAAGAGGGCACGCCGGTTTCCCACGACAGGGCATTCCTAGCGGGTCATCTGCCGCCCTGGCTGAATGCACAACCCTCCCTGTGTCATCTTCACATGGCAGATGACCCTCTTCAGTCAGGGTTGTGTGAGAAAACTGTCCACGCCCTTCAGCCGGCCATAGGAGAAGGGACGACGAGAGAGGGACAAGAAATGCTGGGATCCTATGGGACCTGAGCCTAAGGCCCCAGGCGACCCGTCCAGCCCAAGCCCGCGGTGTTGACCAGTGGTCACCCAGGCCAGTCCCCCTCTGTCCTCCTGCAGACCATTTGTCATGCTCGGACAAAAGTCTCGCTGTCGCTTTTAGTCCATCTCACAACACGGCCGAAGAAAAAAAGTAGACGGTGACGGGTCATCTGGGAAAGGGGTGACCGTGCGCTGTGATCTGTGGCCATTGTTCCCGGGTCCATCCCTGACCAGCACTCGAGCCGACCAGTGGTCAGTGTGTGGCCGAAGCCTGGCCTCCCCTTTCCCAGGCCCCCAGTAACCTAGGGTCGGACAGGGATGACCGTTCTGTGGGTCGCCTCACAGACAGTGGCCAGACATCGTGTGAAATGAGGGAGTGAAGGGATTTCACAGGCGTCACCAGCTTACATCTTTTTCCCCCCCCCCCCTCCTCCCCCCTCCCTCCCCCCCCCCCTCTCTCTCTCTCTAGGAATGATTTTTACATCCTCTTAATTTTTCCCCGTGGACTGATTTTTCTTTCTTTTTTTCTTTAATAATTATGCTAATAACTAAATGATGAATCATACGTTTATTGACCTCTGAAAAATAAATTTCGCTTTAATATATGCCTAAAATACGAGTTTAATAATTTTAATTATCATTCAACATCACATCTGTTTTTAGTTTACCAAAAACCTATTGCTAATGCAGTGGCATGTAAGCAATCTTGTGTGTTTGCATAGCAATATAGTTTATCATTTCACTGAAACGGAAACAAGCTCTGGCGTGAAAAAGAGGAATCATAGAGATGGTCACATTTGTTTCAGGAAAGAAAATTCTCTTACTTAATTCTCTCCGTTACAGTTTTGCAACGTCAAGAAATGAGGTAATCTAGTATTCATTTAGCCACCTTCTGTTGCGAAAATCAATGTATACTTTTATCATTCCTGTAGTTGGGTAAATGTGCCACAATATCTGCTGTATTTAACCTGACTGGGCAGCCTGAAAACTCGTCTTCCTCATCAGTAATGTCTTTAGTTGTCGCAGGCGCCCCTTACCTGTGCGGGAAAAAAGTATGTGCTATTAAACTTTTGTTTTCCACTACACGTGCAGTTTATCATAACGGTGATCTGGCACACACAGGCGCAGCGAACTTTGATATGAAGTAACTCGCGATGATTTCTATCAGTGCAAGTTATTGTCCTTGGAGTTGTCAGTTATGGCAGTTGATTGAAGGAAATGCTGCACGTCGCTCTTTATTACCAACCGGTTTGTTTTTACCTAGGAAAGTCAGTATCAGTGATGAGGTTTCAGGGGAGGTAATTCTAACACTTCCAAATGTCTCCACCAGGTGGCAGTGCCGCGCTGAGTGACGGATGAGGCACTGGTCAGAGGAGAGACCAGTGGACAGTCCGGCTTGGAGAGCTCATTCTCCGCGCTCCGCTGACACCGTGACGCGGACAGATGGGGGTCACATGACACGGGTTCAGCCAATAGGCGGTGAAGCCCTCCCCCACCTCGTCTGTCAGGCAGTGAGGAATGAGTTAAGGGTGGGAGTTCGAGAGGGATGGAGGAGGGTGGGTGTGCATTTGGGGGTGGAGGATGGTGGTGGGGGTGGAAGTGTTGAGGATGGACGGAGACAAAGGAAGTGATAAGGAAAACGTTGAGGGTGAAGAAGAACATAGAGTCTGATGGACCAAAGAGAGGAAGAAAACGCGAAGAGGAGATGAGGATGGAGGCAGAAGAGAGCACAGGAAGGACCCTTGGGAGGGTTGGAAAGTACTATGTAGGGAACAAGGGGTGGGGGATCCATTTGGGAGGAGAAGAGAACAAAAAATAAAAGGAAGAGGACCTCGAAATGGCTTATGCGGTACGGTTGGGAGGGGCGGGATACTGGCTGGGTGAATTTCTTCTATATGGTAAGTAGTGGTTTTTGTTTCCAAAGAAAAAGGGTAAAAAAATATTGTGGTTGTTTGGGAGTAGTAGGTGGAAGTTCTAAAATACAGACAGGTTTTATCAAAAGTGATACGCAACAATGAATGAAGAATCGGGGATACGGAAACGTTGCTGAGATGAGTGCTGTTGAGGGTGACGGGTGGTGGTGGTGTGGGGGTGGGGAATTGGGGGGGGGGGGTATAGAGCGGGAAGGGGAGAAGTGGGCTTAAAGAGGAAAGAGTGCAAGTTTACGATTCGACGTAGAGTTCACATAGATGGGGAAGTGGGGTGGACAGAGGCCAGTGTGTCTGTAGTGTCCATGAATTCTCATGAACTATTTGGTAGTATGTCACTGATTATTTTTCC
>JAWQFJ010022291.1:17500-20000 GCA_034096865.1 Theodoxus fluviatilis
AAAATTAGCTTTGACCATGTTTCTTTCACACGACTCTTCTGCACTTTGTCAATGTTATGCCAACTCTGATGTAAGTAACACTCTTATGACTAAATTTTCATAAAATACACAGCCGTTAAGAAATCGCAGGCTCTATGAAGAAGCCGAGAAGACTGGATTTCAAATCAACACCGGAAAGACAGAAGTCATGAGGGTAAACAACAGACATCAAGACTCAGTGCGACTACATCAAGTAGACATCAAGGAAACAGACAAGTTCGTTTATCTGGGAAGTGTAGTCAGCAAAGATGGGGGGCCAGATGAAGACGTCAAGTGCCGAATCAACAAAGCAAGATACGCCTTCAACACCTTGCGCCCAATCTGGAGATTAACAGCCCTCTCACTCCACAACAAGATCCGAATATTCAACACCAATGTGAAGTCTGTCCTGCTATATGACTCAGAAACATGGCGGGTAACAAAGACCAACACCCACAAGCTCCAGACATTCGTCAACAGATGCCTGAGAAATATCCTCAACATCAGATGGCCAGAGACTGTCTCCAATGAAAATCTGTGGGACGGGACAAAACAAGCCCCAATCGACCAGGAGATCAGGAAACGAAAATGGGGATGGATCGGCCACACGCTACGAAAGGCTGCATCTAACATCACCAGGCAGGCTTTGGACTGGAACCCACAAGGAAAGCGCAAAGTGGGGCGACCAAAACAGACTTGGCGTACGAGTGTCCACGCTGAAGTAAAGGCCACCAGAATGACATGGGCGGAGCTGAAGAGGACCTGCCAATCCGTGTGCGTTGGAGGAGTGTTGTTGCGGCCCTATGTTCCCCAAGGAATCAAGAGGCATAAGTCAAGACCATTTCAACTCTGTTTCATGTTCATTGCCCACACTTTGTCTACTAGGAGGCTGCTCTAGTTTTTCGAAGCGTAATTTATATGCATATGTACATTGCTACGTCACGCGTTCTACTTACATCCGCCCATCAGTTTTGCCACACTTCCATTTCTAAATTTCTGTACATGCCTGAGGATATACTTTTTTCTAAGGTCGGAGAGAGAGAGAGAGAGAGAGAGAGAGAGAGAGAGAGACAGAGAGAGAGATGGAGAGAGAGAGAGAGAGACGGACAGGCAGGCAGGCAGGCAGACAGACAGGCGGGCAGGCAGGCAGGCAGGCAGGCAGGCAGAGAGTTTTCCCAAACTCCTTTTTACTTCTTACCCTTGGAGAGCACTCAAAGCAGACGCAGTGAATAACTGACATTGTGTGTCACAGTTTTGTGGACATGACTATAGGTTGACTCTGAAGGAAATTGTTATTTCCTGTTAGAAGCAAAAGCAGCAGAAACTCAGTCTATTTGACTGTTCTTACAACGGTGTCATTTTCTTTCCATCAATACAATCAAAAACATAATAATCTGCGTCCCCTAAAAACAAGCTTTCATTCGACCCTTTTAATGTCTTCCTTTGCTAGATCCCTCTGTGGGTTTGGGGTAAGAATTGACCCACCGCGTCTCCCTGTGGGTTTGGAGTAAGAATTGACCCACCGCGTCTCCCTACGGTATTCGTAAGAGGCGAAAAACTAGGGACACCGTGACTTGATTCGCGTTTGCTCTAAACTGGTATAGTTATTTTCGTGCTTAATGGCCTTACATAGCCTACAGAGGCTGATAGGCAGTAAAACATCATCAATCCAATCCAAACCAATCCAATCCAATCCATTGCTAGAATGATATGGTTTCTCCCATCGAATATAGCAATGTACAAAAATATAACAACAAATACAGCACAGGCATACTATTCTCGAAAGTGTCACCGCAATCATTTCTCTTTACTCTATTTATATCCTTATTTTTGTTTCATTTTTTTGTAGAAATTGTTTTTGTGGCAGTGTACAAATCGCCGTGCAATCTTTTGCTATTGCTGGCTAATCGGAAACAAAACACTGCAAATCTCTCCCAGTCCAGTGTCCCTCCTGTGACACTTCATTCGTATCACACAATCACATTCCTTTTTCTTGTATCAGTTCCTTTCATTCTGTATTTCTTTGTGGAACCTCAGCCTGTAAGGCTTCTTGCCAACGGTCTCTCCCATTGACTCTGACGCCGCTCTTATCTCTCCATTCTCTTTTGTCTTCTTTGCAATCCTTCCTCTGTCGTCCAATCCGTCCTTCTTTGCTTCCAAGGGACAGGCACAGCCCAGATGGACAGCCGACCAATGGCCGTGCAGATTGGGGAGGGGGGGGCGTCCATTATTCCTTCATCATTTTCATTTAATTTCAATGGGCTGCACGTCTCCCAGCCCCACCACTAATCCTGTCCCCCCTCGGTTTTCAGTCCCGGGGTCAGCGGGGGCGAGGTCACATTCAGGGGTCAACCCCTGGAGGGTTACGCCACGGCCAAAAATCAACACTGGACACTGGCTGGACACTCGGACACTGGCCGAAGGAAGAGAGGTCGCGGTCAAAACGCTTTGTCCTCCCCGAGCTCCACTGGCGGTCATCCTT
>JAWQFJ010022291.1:25000-27500 GCA_034096865.1 Theodoxus fluviatilis
AACTAGATGGAAACAAATTTCGTCTTTCCAGATATCAGGATTGTTTTTGACATATTTTAAGCTGGCAGTCTTACAGACAGTGTCTCCAGCACATGGACTGCATGTTACCACCAACAGTTGCTTTTACCGTCTCATCCAAAGGACATGGAGGAAGATTCATGAATCAGACATGACAGAGCTCCACCTTATGGGTGATGGTGTTAAATACTTCTGTGGTTTGCTTGGTGGCATGGCGTTTCTGCCAAAGTGCGAGAAGGCGTGCAGTACCTTGAAACACAGACGCCTGAGGAGTTTGGTGTCTTAGCGGATACTGAAACCTTTCGCCCAGTGCAGCCACCACAGAATCGGGTAGATGCTCATCTCCCACCTGTACGTCTGCAACGAATTCCGTGCTGCTTTGACATCCCGAACCGGAGCGTACGCAAGGATAAATTGGAGGGGCGTGCTGGAACCAGCAATAGCTGTTAAGGATGAAACACTTTGTTTTCGTCACTAGAAGGGCATCATCGTCCATCTTCCCGGAGTGCAGGGGATGGCCTTAGAGAAGACCATGATCTTGTCACTACACTGCTGTTGCAGCACGCCAGAGGTCAACTGCACTAGAAGCGCCAACGAGGTTCCCAGACAGAATTGCACAGGAGGCTTGAGTGCCTTTGCCATGACTTTTTCCCCAACTCTTTCTTTAGTACAAAATCTTACCATACACCAGATATATAAACGACGGACAAACAAACTAGCCTTTGCTTAGCTTCTCAGATTTTCGTCTTTACTTGCCTCCCTCAGGAGTACACACACACACACACACACACACACATACACACACACAACTATACGTGTGTGTATGTGTGTGTATAAAATGCAATTTACAACTCAGTGTATTTTCATATATACCGGTATATTTTTAAAAATGCCGTGGTCATGAATAAAGCATCGTGCTTTGATAATAATAATGCTGATCATAACACAATAAGTTGTGATTATCTATCTGAATTAGTCTAAATATATGTAATGGTTATGAGTACACCATCAAGCTCTGATGATAATTGGTATAATTATCAACATTTTAACCTCCTTTATGCCTGAGACCATCGCGTGATACTTGTGGCAACTCACGAATAAATAACCAATACATGGAAACTTGATTATCTCTGCCGCTCCCTTCTATTACAGAATGAATTGTGAACTTATTTCACTGTGTAGATAGCGAGGCCTTCGTTCAGTTCATGACAAATGAAAACAAAGATGTAAGTGGGGCGGGGCGGGGGGGGGGGGGGGGGGGGGGGGGTTGGGGGACACACTGCAGTATTGATGCATTGCATTAAGTTTTGTACGACTCTATAATTCTGCCATATTTTGTTTAAAAAAATTTGTGGTTGGCGACCGTTGAAGAACCCGTGAAAATTGTGCAGGTATCTATCTCGAAAACTGCAATTAATACTCTGTGCGTTTTTCAAGATGTGACAAATATGTAAATTCACACATTTGGATACACAACCTCACAGTGCAGACTTTTGTCGTCAAAGTACTGTAAAACATCACTAGGACTTACTATGGTTTCAGAAGTTTCAGTGTAATTTCATTTCCCCTGGTCCCTCACGAAGTAAGCTCTATCTCGTTAGTCGCTGTCCAGAATGTAGTGAACATATGATCTTGAAATCCTCTCCATTGTCGAGGAAACTTTACAGACTGTACAGTTGGGTGTTTCCCTTTGAGTATTTCATCTGCCTCTATGGGAGGTCCGACTTTGTAACCCTCTCCATAATCCTGGATCATCTGGCTCCTAGGCATCTGAGAAGTGTCTGAGTGCGGTCTTCTTTGGGCCAACTTTCTACCCTGCTCTGATGACTTCAACAGGTGTCTGCTTTGGAGGGTGTAGGACCGGTCAGCCTGCACAGGTGAAGCAAGTAGGAAAATCCCCGTCTGTTATCTTTTGTGAAATTCTGTTTAGAGGAATGCTGTTTCTCAATCTATTCCTCTTCTTGCATACCATCACTTGGTAAAGCCCTGACATAAGACAATGCAATAGACTGAATTAAACAACTTCAGAATAGTTTCAAAGAGATGTCTACATTGTGGATTGTCGGATGCCACCAAGAGGAAAGCCCCCTATGGTTCAACAGGGAAGTTTGGTGTTGCAAGATTTTGTCTTTGTCTGGGTCTTCTGTGATGTATTATTGGGTTCAGCCAACAAGCACTCTGGCGAGTTTCACTTTGAAAGACACGAATTACCATGTGAGATTTCGTGGCTCAGGCACTGCCGGTGATCCAGATCTCTGCCCTCATTTCTGCCTATGCACGAGTTTCATTCTTGTGTTGCAGACTCACTCTCCGTATCTTTTCGCATTAGTAAACCGTCTTGAGAGGGCAATGGCAATGGTAGCATATATTGTAAATACGGCCGACCTGTTTACAACTAATTACTAGTGAAAAGTTGGTTCGATGAGGTCTAAATGTAACCAATTTTACTGATTTAACACAAACGCGCACAAAATTTACATGT
>JAWQFJ010022291.1:32500-37500 GCA_034096865.1 Theodoxus fluviatilis
TTGGAGAGGATGCACCTGTGAGGGACACACGTCTCCACGTGGATTCCTTAATGAAAGTGGGTGACAGAGCAGTGGTGCCCGCAAAGTTTGAGTTCGGTTCTTGTGCAAGATGAGTACGTTTAATAATGTAGCCTTGATTAGCTACATGCATATTAAACGCATGAATGGAAAACTCTACGCGCCTTTAAAGACTGTTTGTGTCATGCAGACGTTCTCCATAAGTGTCTCCACGTTCTGGATACGAGACTTGGAACCCGGCAAGATGGCATCATGAGATGATGGGTGTCTCTGCCCTGAGGTTTGAGGTGGTGAGGATGAGAAGTGAAGTTTGGAGATATGGGTAGAAAGCGAAATTTCAGGCCAGTATGACTGATGTCAGTAGATGGAGATGGTAGGACTGTATTGCAGCCAGCTCCATAATGGACTTATATTTATCCATGATAATAACTTAATGTATTTTCATCTGTTGATTGAACAGCAACGATTTAAATGCTCCTTATTTGACACCTATGACATTCTATTTTGGCTCACATAGTTATCACTGTCTACTCTGGTTTAGATTTTCGAATTTGTAGGATGCCCATCTAAGCAAAGCAACAATTCATGGAAGAGTACGTTTTGGTCTGTAGAATCGGACAATTCGTGCCAATTTTGATGATTCAAAGAACACTTATCAGACCAGAATTCGACTTTATACTGATTCCTGTTTGTTGGAAAAAGCTTGAGTCAAAACATGTGAACTTCCAGTTAGGGATAAGTACAAGAGAAAGCATTGATATAGTTCAAGTAAAGAAGACTCAATTTATTTTTGGATGGAATTGTTTGAAAACTGGAATGAATTTGTGAACAAAATACGCATACCTACTGATCTGAACAATATTATGACGTAGTCATTATGGAACAACCCAAAATTCTATGATGAAGTATTTTTCATCAAGAAATGGCACGAAACGGGTATCAAATAGATGAAATATATTGTAAGAGGGACTCGAACTCGCAGAACACTCGAGGCGATGCTGGGGTGATGAACGCTTTATTTTCCGCCAAGCTAGCACCATCTCTCGACTGCTCCCGGCCTCTGCCTAATCAAGCCGAGGCGCGGACCTCATTGTAAACTACTCTCCCAGACCTGAGAGGCAGGACTGCTTGGTCGCTGCTTTTACCAACATTTGTGCTTCTTAACTCGGACTCATCAGCGAGTTACATCTATATACAACGAGATATAATCATGACAGTCTACAGGACTAAGCTACATGCGATTATACACCTATCTAATAAAGCCAATAGGACCAGAATGATCTATATGCTGAACACAGCACGGATAAAGTTATTCTTATTACTTATTACTGGGCGGGAAGAGGAAACTCTGCACATCTCGGTCTCGTACAGCGTCGTCGCAGGCGGAGACTGGTCAGCCGCCCGGAGCTGGGCATCTCATGGCCGCATCACCTCTGCTACAGGGAGCCAGACTTCTTTACAATATATTCAATGACAACGGATCAATACAATCGATTAATGCTAGAAGTTTGCTACAAATACAGCATCGACGGAAATTTTCTATTATATATGAAATATATAGGAATCATTCCAACGAGATGGAAGAAAAAGGATGAAAAGAACTGATAACTGTAGAAATTCAAGAGTAATATCAGACAGAAACATTTTACAAAAAATACGATTTTCTAAAGACGTATATAATACCCTATTAGCCAATCGTATCCAGCCAGCAGCTCAAAGGAAATGTGGAGCAACAATCAGGAGTGGGGATATAAGATGGACTCATTATTACATACTGACAAGGAAAGCAATCAAAGATGTAAAATCCCAAACTTTTCAGTACAATATTGTACACTGAATACTACCAACTGATTATCTTCAATATAAGATAACGATAAAATGCAGTACTGTGTGCACATTCTGAGAACAAGTCAAAACTGTCTAACTCCTGCTCGCAGAATGCGAGTCTTTTCAGAATATGGTCTAAGGCGTGTCGGAATTTTTTTTCATGTCAATAAAAAATGGTTGTCTTTAGGATAATGATTTAATGTTATTTATTCATTTTGAGGAGAAAGCATGTACATGTATACTATATAGAGTAGAATGAAATGAAGCCAATGACTGATGAACTTCTGTAAAGACCATGAAATGAATAAAATCATAGTTGACCTTCATGAATATGGAAATAGAGGAAGTCAGTGGTATGTGGAGCAAGCTTCGAATAATCTAACCTATTGTATGTATACCTCAATGATAACCTACCCACCCACCCACCCTCTCTCTCTCTCTCTCTCTCTTGCTCTCTCTTTCTCTCTCTCTCTCTCTCTCTCTTTCTTGCTCTCTCTCTCTCTCTTGCTCTCTCTCTCTCTCTGTCTCTCGCTCTCTCTCTGTCTCTCTCTCTCTCTCTGTCTCTCTCGCTCTCTGTCTCTCTCTCTCTCTCTCTCTCTCTCTCAGCTCTCTCGCTCTCTCAGCTCGCTGACTTTGGGTCGTTGGCCCCAATAAAAGTCCATCAACCAATCAATCTCTCAGCTCGCTCTCTCTCTTAGCTCTCTCTTTCTCTCAGCTCTCTCTCTCTCTCAGCTCTCTCAGCTCTCTCTCTCTCTCTCAGCTCTCTCGCTCTCTCAGCTTGCTCTCTCTCTCAGCTCTCTCAGCTCTCTCTCAGCTCGCTCTCTCTCTCAGCTCTCTCAGCTCTCTCTCTCTCTCTCTCTCTCTCTCTCTCTCTCTCTCTCTCTCTCTCTCTCTCTCAGGCAGCTTATAACGCTCAGGGGCGCGCGTTTACTCGGGCTCTGCATTTTCCCCGCTTGCATTTAATTTAAAGTTGAGCAGAATTACATGTATGTCACTCGCCAGGTTTCCAGCTTCTGTGGAAGTGCTGTTATCCTCGCTGCTTACGTCTGAAGAACTTTCGTCTTGGAAGGTGACGGGGGAGCCTGGAAGTGTTGTGATCTTGCTCAGATTCAGGCCAAGTGACAGGCAGCCATTACCCGCTCCCAAGGACTACTAAAGAGAAAGGACTAGCACAGTCTATGTTCAGACTTTCCTAGCAAAGGCCATTTGCCTCCTCACTCTGTTTGTCTATCATTTGCAATTTTTCTCTTTAAAACTACCATTTAATGTGTCCTAAAGGTTATGATGTAGTATTAACATAATCTTAGTTTGATTTTGTAAAGTTTAAATATGAATTTTATTGCCAACATGAGGTATAGAGGGTCTCTCCAGTAGCACGCGTTCACACTAAAGTATTATCAATCTAAACACCTGTCTTTCTTTTGCAATAAGTGTATTGTACAATTTTTTAAACATGATTTGGGAAAACAATATGACACATCCAGTCCCAATACACACACACTCTGTCTGTCTGCAGACACACACATCCAGTCCCAATACACACACACTCTGTCTGTCTGCACACACACACATCCTGTCCCAATACACACACACTCTGTCTGTCTGCAGACACACATCCAGTCCCAATACACACACTCTGTCTGTCTGCAGACACACACATCCAGTCCCAATACACACACACTGTCTGCAGACACACACATCCAGTCCCAATACACACTCTGTCTGTCTGCAGACACACACATCCAGTCCTAATAAGCACACTCTGTCTGTCTGCAGACACACACATCCAGTCCCAATACACACACACTGTCTGCAGACACACACATCCAGCCCCAATACACACACTGTCTGCAGACACACACATCCAGTCCCAATACACACACACTGTCTGCAGACACACACATCCAGTCCCAATACACACACACTGTCTGCAGACACACACATCCAGTCCCAATACACACACACTCTGTCTGTCTGCAGACACACACATCCTGTCCCAATACACACACACTATGTCTGTCTGCAAACACACACATCCAGTCCCAATACACACTCTGTCTGTCTGCAGACACACACATCCAGTCCCAATACACACTCTGTCTGTCTGCAGACACACACATCCAGTCCCAATACACACTCTGTCTGTCTGCAGACACACACATCCAGTCCCAATACACACTCTGTCTGTCTGCAGACACACACATCCAGTCCCAATACACACACTGTCTGCAGACACACACATCCTGTCCCAATACACACACACTGTCTGTAGATACACACATCCAGTCCCAATGCACACACACTCTGTGTGTCTGCAGACACACACATCCAGTCCCAATACACACACACTCTGTCTGTCTGCAGACACACACACATCCAGTCCCAATACACACACACTGTCTGCAGACACACACATCCTGTCCCAATACACACACACTCTGTCTGCAGACACACACATCCAGTCCCAATACATACACACTCTGTCTGTCTGCAGACACACACATCCTGTCCCAATACACACACACTCTGTCTGTCTACAGACACACACATCCAGTCCCAATACACACTCTGTCTGTCTGCAGACACACACATCCAGTCTTTAGTAGTCCTTGGGAGTCGGCAAGCAAGAAGCTGGTACATCGAAGATGCTAGGCGGATTGGCAGGTCGTGTTCCTCCAGGAATTTTCACAGTTTGGTGATCCGCTGGCCAGTGTCTCTCGCAAACGAAAAACTTCTCTGGGTCGATGGAAAAGTTCTTGCGTGGAGGCACATTGTATGCAAGTCATACCACATCTACACTTATTTGCTGCATTATAGTTACCTTTGCAGTTAACTACACCACACTTCGTCGGCATTCTGAAAAAAACACTTGCTACGAGCAGACGTACACAATCAAAACACTTGCTACGAGCAGACGTACTTCGCGGGCCGCCATTACAGTGTAGATCGAACAACTTGTTTGCGAATGCGAGTTGCAAAATAGTCCACACTTGAAGAAACCGTGATCTCTTAACAGAGTCTTTTAGTGTCATTTAACTTTATTTGAAACACTTTCATAACAATGTGAAACAGTACATGGGCTTTTGGAGTAAAATAATCGAAATATATATATATATTTTTTTCTCAGTATATTACTACTCGCAACCCGTGTGATG
>JAWQFJ010022291.1:42500-57500 GCA_034096865.1 Theodoxus fluviatilis
GGGGGTGGGGTGGAAGATTAAAATACATCATTAAAAAGCACTAAAAAGTAGAAACATTGTAGAATTTTTTTTAATCGGTTAATATTTTTTTAATGACGTTTATTTGAAGGATTAAAATATTTGTGAAGAAAAGTGCTCCCAAATTTTTCTGTTTTGTATTACAGCCAGAACTCCGTTGTTTTTTGCTCAATTATCTCACAACTTGGCGGGTGCATGGGCTTCTTATATCATGCAGATGATCTAACCAAGTGTTGACAGACGGAAAAATACTGGGCCTGGAAACAAACAACAAAACAAACCACAACATACACGATGTAGCAGACAGCAAAGAGCTATTCCGCCAATCAAAATACTGCGATTTGGTCACGTGACAAGAACCTCTGTGTACCTGCATGTTTTGTATTACAAATGGCCAGAACTCCGTTGTTTTTTGCTCAATTATCTCACAACTTGACAGGTGGGCTTCTTATATCATGCAGATGATCTAACCAAGTGTTAACAGACGGGAAAATACTGGGCCTGGACACAAACAACAAAACAAACCACAACATACACTGTCAGCCTTTGCTGCTAGCGAGTCAGTGACGCGAATCGCAAGCGCCCCCTATCGGCAGACAATTCCCGCGCAAAAGCGCTCATTGTCTTCACTCCATACTCGCACGTGGTTTAATACCAAATGTCGCCTTTGCATTGGCTTATTTCAACTCAGCTCCATTTCGTGCATCTGCTGATTAAGTGTATTCACTGATTTTTAAATATATATTTTCTGAGTTAAACATTGATATGTAATTAAAACACGAAAGCGCCCGGATGTTCCCCGTGATGGAGCCCCACGTTATCTCCTGTGGTCTGAAGCTGTTTTCTGACTCCCTCGAGCTATTAACAAACTATTAATTCTATTTATGCACGGAAAGAAAGGAAGAAAGGAAAAAATCAAGGTACACATCAAAATCTTCATGATCATGAACATCATCACCATCATCATCATCATCATCATCATCATCATCATCATCATCAATCATCAATCATCAATCATCAATCATCAATCACCAATCATCAATCATCAATCATCAATCATCAATCATAACCATCATCAGCATCATCATATTCATCTTCCTAGTATTATCAATAAAATCATGAATTCGTTCTTGGACCAACAAATGACCCAAATGAAAAGAACAGCTAAGGTGAATGTATACTGGGTGTAGTAACGTCGGGGGTGAGTTATTTTCCTCGATCTCTTTGTTGTGTGCCTGTAACCAAGATGTCACGTGGTGACTATTTTGTAATGGACAGGGATGCCTTTCTTTTGTATCGAGATGTCTCACACCTCCCCCCTCCCCCTTCTTTTGCCTCCTACCCTATGGATACCCCCCCCCCCCCCCTCTCTCCTTTGCGCTCCTTCTCTTTTATTGATATGCACATGCGCACGCAAGCTAATTCTTCCTGACCATGACGTATGCAAGATCAAATACATCTGCTTTGTTTATACTGTTATTTCACAATTGCATGGAATGGCAGTACTTATTCGCCGTGAAGTGTACTTGACTAGCAGTGTACAGGTCTGAGCACCCACCAATGGGTGAAAAAGTCGAACTTTAAAAATAGCACCTTTAATTTTACCTATACCTTTACCTATTGGAGGCAAAAGCTCTGTTTAACGAACTCGTGGAACGAAAAAATCATTCGACACAAAAATACACATCTTCCAGCAGGGAATTAGGTCGAAAAGTCAACAGTAGTGCGTGCGACAAACTTTTAAAGTGCAGTTTTTCCACTATTTCCTTTCATTTTTCTACCGATTGAGCAGTTTGCCTACTACACTCAGCACTAGCTACCCTTCACATGCAGACAGCTAATGACTCACACGTTAGGCTTCCCCGCTGTTCACTATCTTCACATCCACGTTTTAGGCTGCTCATCCCAAGACATGGCTACCACCCCGAATATCTCCACACTTCATTGTTCCCCCGTCACCTCGGTGTGGACAAAATGGCTTCCAGCTCAGACATATTGTTCCCGAAAAATACATCCACCAGACGTCGCCCCTCAGCTTAGCAGCGCCTTCTACCGCATTGTGTCGCCAGGGGAGATTACTGCTGCCGGAGGGGCTGTACGCACTGTTGGGGGTCATTGTGGCTAACAGTGACTTTGATTGAATGAGGAATGTTGGGTGCGGGGAAGAGATGAATAATAGCGAATGTATTGAGTGAATGTTTGTGATTTTGTTCGTCTTTTTTATCATTGATATTTGGTGCTAAATAAAATATTATTACAGAAAGTACGACAACGTTAATTTCGAAAAACCATATGTTTTTGGTGATGTCGCAGAAATTTATTCAGCTGATGATTGCCGTGTAAGAAGAATATTCAAGTCTAAAATCCTCCATCGGAATGTGTGTGAATGCGAAATGTAAATTTCACGTTTAAAGCATGAAGAAAATACACCTACACGCAAGTGCACACGGACACACGCGTCTACGCACGTGCCCAGGAACCCCCATGCACGAAGAGAAACAGAAAACTCCACAAATAGAGCTATGGCTAATCCCACATCACTTGAGCCTAAACAGAAAGAGATGTGACGCACTGCAGTAAACAGCTGCAGCTGCTCGATGCCTCTTCGTCAGCTGGAGCCCTGGCTGCTGGGCTTTTAGGGCCTGCTCCAGTAACTCAGCCAGGGTTGGCTCCAGTAGCTCAGCCAGGGGCGGCTCCAGTAGCTAAGCCAGGGGCCTGCTCCAGTAGCTCAGCCTGAGGCTGCTCCAGTAGCTCAGCCAGGGGTGGCTCCAGTGGCTCAGCCTGGGGCTGTTCCAGTAGCTCAGCCAGGGGTGGCTCCACTAGCTCTGCCAGGATCTGCTCCAGTAGCTCAGCCAGGACCTGCTCTAGTAGTTCAGCCAGGACCTACTCCAGCAGCTCAGCCAGGGGCCTGCTCCAGCATCTCAGCCAGGGGCGGCTTCAGTGGCTCAGCCAGGACCTGCTCCAGTAGCTCAGCCAGGGGTGGCTCCAGTGGCTCAGCCAGGACCTGCTCCAGTAGCTCAGCCTGGGGTGGCTCCACTAGCTCAGCCAGGACCTGCTCTAGTAGTTCAGCCAGGACCTGCTCCAGTAGCTCAGTCAAGGGTGGCTCCAGTGGCTCAGCCAGGACCTGCTCCACTAGCTCAGCCAGGACCTGCTGCACTAGCTCAGCCAGGACCTGCTCCAGTAGCTCAGCCAGGACTTGCTCCAGTAGCTCAGCCAGGACCTGCTCCAGTAGCTCAGCCAGGGGTGGCTCCACTAGCTCAGCCAGGACCTGCTCCAGTAGCTCAGCCAGGACCTGCTCCAGTAGCTCAGCCAGGGGTGGCTCCAGTAGCTCAGCCTGAGGCTGCTCCAGTAGCTCAGTCAAGGGTGGCTCCACTAGCTCAGTCACGGGTGGCTCCACTAGCTCAGCCAGGACTTGCTCCAGTAGCTCAGCCAGGACCTGCTCCAGTAGCTCAGCCAGGGGTGGCTCCAGTAGCTCAGCCAGGACCTGCTCCAGTAGCTCAGCCAGGGGTGGCTCCAGTAGCTCAGCCAGGGGTGGCTCCAGTAGCTCAGCCAGGGGTGGCTCCAGTAGCTCAGCCAGGACCTGCTCCAGTAGCTCAGCCAGGACCTGCTCCAGTAGCTCAGCCAGGGGTGGCTCCAGTAGCTCAGCCAGGGGTGGCTCCAGCAGCTCAGCCAGGGGTGGCTCCATGCAGCCAGAGAGGCTGTAGGGGAAAATCGGGACAGGGTCAGATCAGTCACATTGTCACTGCGTTCAAGCCACGCCGAGAGATCGAGCCTGACCCATTCGCAACAGCAAATAGGTCGCCAAACACCTTTTCTCCCAAAAGAAAAAAAAATTGCACTCAGCTATGAATCCGAAACATAATCGTCTTACATAGCCCAAACTTTCCAATACGCCCTACTTACACGAGACAGTCCGTTGCGAGAGAAAGCTTTCCACTTGAGTACATTTTCATGAACCACAAAAAGGAGGCATAGAGCTGAGGTCATTCTCCCTTCTCTGGTCTTTCTCCTCAGCCAGAACAGCTCACGAAGTCAATAGCGGAGAGTCATTCGCGTTTATCCCAGTTTTCGCTTCATCAATATGCTTTATTGTAGCAACGTTTGTTAGCATTGCACACACCTGCCTCCAGAAAGTTGGGGACGATGCAAAACTTGTTCAGCGATACAGCAAACATGTCTCCATATTGTTTCATATCGGTAGTAGGTTTTTGACTTGTTTTGAATGCATCGTGAAAACTCTCGAACCAACTATCAACTTATTTCGGGATTTTCGCGTATGATGTTAAGTGTAAATACAAAATACCTATAAGCATAGGTTTGACTAAGGATTTTTGACGAAAAAAAAAGACAACTTACAAGATGATGAAAAATGTTATGCCTGATCGTATCTCGAATGATGTAATACCATTCCAACACATACTGGAAAACGCGCAAAGCTATTCAGTCGCACTGTAGCGTCAACTACGCTGGAATAAGTATCCGAATCTACTACAGAGCCACAACTACAAGAAGCAGCAACACAGGAACACCTACCCGAATCAATACATGCCAATTCGTTTAGCATTAGTTAAAGGCGACACTGTGGGTACAAAAGACAATCTGGAGGCGTCATCTCACTGACAAGCGCAGTCAACTCGGGGTTGTCCCCGCCATAGAACTCTGCTGCCGTAAATCACTCCCACCACATGATGCAGTCCCGATCGCCACAGGTCGATAAGCAATCGATAAGCAGTGAAAGCATGGGGAGGCAGGCAGATAGGCAGACAGGGACACACGCCGACTGGGGCCGGGAGACAAAGGCCCCAGACACGCCTACCACGCATAAATCTTTCCTCGTCTGCTGGGTGTCACTGTCGCAATGGTAATCAGCAGGTAGGCCCCCGCTCCTTCCCCCTCCCCTGTCCCTCTCCGACACCACCCCATTCCCCCTCCCCGTCCCTCTCCGACACCACCCCATTCCCCATCCATTTCCTCTGCAAGTTTGGCTCCTTCCTCTACGCCATCACACGTCTACGTTCTTACTCAGTCAATTCCGCACCAATCTTCCTCCCCCATCCCTACCTCTCTTTCATCATTTCCGCTGTTGTTCAACATCGGCCACCCATTTCTACATGTATTCAACAATCTGTGCAACCGCTGTTCCCAAAACTGTTCGTGTTCCCAGCAGATATTCGCGTCCTTCAGTATCCTTTGTGTTTCTTATTGTAATTACTCCTTGTACCCAAGCTTTGTGGAACATCTCTGGGTATCACATCCACGGGATGCCTTCCCTCCCAGATATCTTCTCTTGTCGTCACTTCTGAGATTCAGCACGCACGATCCAAACAGTGATATTTGCTCCTCTGGAATGATACAGGGTAGCGATTTGAGCAGCGCACCCGGAGATTGCCATACACAAGGTGACAGGGTCACGTGGTTTCAGCAGATGTTGACGGTCGTGTTTCTTGTGAATGAGGGAAAATTCAAGGGTAAGTTTCACTGTTTGAACGTGTGCTTCTCTGGTGTGTGTTTTTTCTTCCGTTTTTGAACGTCATTGCAGTTAGTCAGTTGCACGAAGTTCCCTACGCTACGCGTTTATGACCAGCCGAACAATAAAATGTTAATGTGAAGAATCAAAACACGGGTTCTCTTTGCGTAAACGCTAATGCTGTCACTAGGCACGGTGACTCTTTCTTCTTTGTATGTATCTGTTTTACTTTTTTACATTCTCGTATAAAATTATGTGAACAAAATACATATTGTTCACATGTGTCAATTGTTTTTCCAACAGTTTATCTCAGTCTCAATATCAAATGTCCCTTCCTCTTATTTATCTAGTTACATAACCGCATTCCGAATATCGAGAAAAACACTCATATCCTTGATCTATCTACTCCACCCCAGTACTCCCTGCTATCTCCCTCCCACCCACCCTCCTCTCTCTCACCCCCATTCTCACCCTCATGGCCCGCTCTTCACCCTCTTTCATTCTCACTCCACAGGGAGGAAAAGGCTCCCAGAATTCTGACATTTTCCGCTTACCGCATCCAGAGGTTTTTTCTCTCTCTCTCCAAGTGCTGTTATGAAAAGTGAGAAAATATTTGGCGAGATGCCCTGACTCTGACATTTGGCTGCAGCACCCGATCCTTCAAGACGCGTCTCTCTGTCTTCCCTGGGGACGGGAAAAGGACGCCAGGGTAAATGACGCCATCCTCACTCGGAGGAGCTCGGCGGCTGCACATCGCCGCAAGAGGGAGCAGAGGTCAAGTGACAAAGTTCAACGAGATGTGGACTTTCCAGGAGTCTAGCTGAGGGTCGCGAACTTACACACACAAAAAAACCACGTACAGGGGAGAGGGAGAAAAAAAGTCACGGGAGTTTGTGTTGTTTTGGTGGATGGAATGGGACGTTTGGAATACGTGGGAAATGGAGATGGGTGATATATGTGGTGTGTGTGTGTGTGTGTGTGTGTGTGTGTGTGCGCGCGCGTGTGTGTTTGTGCACTCGTGCGTGCGTGTGTGTGTGTGTGTAGGTGTGGTGTGTGTGTTTGTGCATTCGTGCGTGCGTATGTGTGTGTTTGTGTGTGTGTGTGTGTGTGTGTGTGTGTGTGTGTGTGTGTGTGTATGCGTGTGTGCACGTGTATGTAGTGTGTGTGTGTGTGTGGTTTGTTTGTGTGTGTGTGCGCGCGCGCGTGTATGTGTGTATGTGTGGTGTGTGTGTGTCTGTGTGTGTGTGTGTGTGTGTGTGTGTGTGTGTGGTGCGTGTGTATTGTGTGTGTGTGTGTGTGTGTGTGTGTGTGTGTGTGTGTGGTGTGTGTGTGTGTGTGTCTGTGTGTGTGTGTTGCGTGTGTGTGTGTGTGTTGCGTGTGTATGTGTGTGTGTGCGCTCGCGCGTGCGTGCACGCCTGCGTGTGTGTGTGTGTGTGTGAAAATGTGAGAATATGTTTGTGTGCTTGTGTTTGTGTGTGTGTGTGTGTGTGTGTGTGTGTGTGTGCATGCGTGCGTGAGTGTGTGTGTGTGTGTGTGTGTGTGTGTGTGTGTGTGTGTGTGTGTGTGTGTGCATGCGTGCGTGAATGTGTGTGTGTGTGTGTGTGTGTATGTGTGTGTGTGTGAAAATGTGAGAATATGTTCATGTGCGTTTGTGCGCTAATGTGTGTATGTGTGTGCATGAGTGCATGCGTGCGTGCGTGTGCCCGTGCGCACGCTTGTGTATGTGTGTGTCTGTCTGTTACAGTTTGAGACATGCACACGATGGATGCGCCACTGAAGCAAGCATTCAGCGTGGCTGAGACTAGTGAATATAGTCTCAGCAACAGGTTGGTCACGTGATAGCCTAAATTCTTCCATAACATGCATACCACCGTTCTGAACACAGAGTCTCAGCCACGCTGAATGCCATATCACATCGTGAGTGTATTCCTCCGCTTGTTGTGATACACTCGATACTGGCAGCCATTTTTCCGTCAGTTCATTTTCTAAACATCGATTTCCCATGAATGTAAAACTTGTATGCGGTAATATTCGAATCACAGGAGTGTAATATTGTGAACTCTACTAATTATAAGGACTTTGAATACAACAGCAATATTTATACTTCATTGAGCGAGTAATGCAACCAATCCCGTCTGCATAATCATTTGGACCGATACACACAGAAACCCGCTGAGTGCTTTTGCTGATGAGGAATCATTAATTTAACGTATGCTTAGAAGGATTAAACTTAGAAAAACTGCTTCTGAGCTATCCGATAATATCGAACTTTGGAATCGGACGGATTCCTACAGAATAAACTTCCATTCGATTAACGTTCAACACAGACGGAATGTAGTTTAAATCACTTACTGACTCCATCAGTGGATACACGAATGATCGAAGTGTGGAGCTCGTCAAACAGTGTGAAGGCAGTTAGACCACAGGTTCCGGCCAGAAAGCATTTACTTGCGAGAGTATAACCATAGATTCACGAAACCAGCCCGGAGCCATAGGAATCCTTTTCGCTGCATTTATAGTAGGTCCAAAGATTGCGTGTATTATACACAATCGCACGTGCTCAAGGCAGTTTGCAACCTTATAGACGACGTTCGCGCTAAAAGTAGTTCTCAAATGATTTCCTGAAAATCTCATAGATTAGTTTTATTAGAACACCAAATTTGTGTTTATCTATCGGGATAAATAATTGGAATGAAATAGAATCGCCTCTTTTTACTCTCAATGGTCTTCTGATCATGTTGAATTTTGATTGGTAAAATCATTGGAATGTGGAGACGAAGTCACGTGACCAACCTGTGTCAGAGATACTACTACATCTCTGTGTTCAGAATGTGAAGCAAGATGCTCGTGCTGCAAGGATGTTTCCTGAGTGTCCTCACTGCGTCTCTGTCCTTTCCCGTGGGGAGGCTCTGGAGCATGACGTATCTCTTTCCATGTAGCTTTACCTTTACTCATCTTCCCTGCATTGGTTTTTGCGGAGAGGTGGGGGTTGAGGTGAGGCTGGGTTCTTTGATAATCTGTATTCCATTAACTTTTGTTATGATTCATAAGGTCAACTTACATCAAATTGGGATTTGTTGAGTTGGTAATGTGTCTTTCATACCTTTCAGTTGCAGACACCGTAGTGTCTGCTGAACTCATCCTAGCAGTTCGTGCAGCCTGTAGAGAGTAACCTTTCTGACAGTGATGCAGCACAAAAGAAGTCCTGCACAAATAGTTAACCAGCAGGCCTCCCACTCCGCCCTGGACAGAGATACATCAGTGTCCTGACTCCTCTGAGCGCATCGTGCCCGGAGATCTTGGGGCAGGTTCCCATCTGTACATGTTCCATGTAACTCTCTGTGTATCTAGGTCCGAGTTCTCGACCCTGTTTTCACACTCCACCCGGATTTGCACATTCCTCCCACCCCATTCCTTAGGCCAGGTATACAGAGAGCCAGGGAGGGGTTGGCTCTGTCTACCCGCACCTGCCCAGGAGAGTCATCTGTGAGCAGCGCGTGTTTGTTCCGCCCTGCCGTGTCCCCAATTGTCTCCTGGATGGCAGGAAGGAAGCCAGCGTTCAAAGAGAGCGTCGCAGGCTTGCTCTGGTGATTGCAGTACTCACGCGTCTCTGAGCAAAAGAGACCGCTGCTTCTCTGTTTGTTCTTGAATGAAGAAATCTAGATGTAAAGAAGTTTGTCACGGGAGAGGAAATGAGCGTATCTAGAAAGCACAAGCGTTGTAGGGAAATATTAGCCCTCAAACAAGCACTTTCTGTTTATTTACTTTGTTCACGGTCATCGTCCCAATCTAGGATTGGTTAATCCAAGACTTCATATCTACGTGATATTTGATAAAGAATGATCTAAGATTCTTTCCATTGTCCATGACCTACACGACAGTCATTCTTTGAAATAATGTATTTGATGTTTCCTTCGTGAGATACTTTACAGTGCATCATTTTTGTATTGTTTCACAGGTAAATACGCTCTATTACCGCGTAAATCTTAACTAAATGCAAACACTTTACATATGTGTTTTGCTTACACTTCTTATCAGAAATGTACATACCCTGCACACTGCTTTTCCTGGAGGCCATAGAAAGATACAACAGCACGTGAACTTACACTTTTACTCTTTCCACTGTCACACAAACATTAACAAAAATGTACAAATTCATAATAAGAAAGATGAAAAATACATTCACGAATAAACAGCGGAGAGGAAAGTTACTAACCGTTCCTGAGAAATCAACTCCAAACCTCTCGTCTGCAGTCCCCACTCTGAGCCAGTCCCCGCGCCGTCGCCTAACAGGGATACTTACAGCCAGCTAATCCAGTGCCCCTTCAAGACCGGAGTAAATAGCTGCCCCTCCTCTGTCCACCTTCGCGGGGGAAGACCAGTGGTCAGGGCTCTCATTTGTCCATTCTTCGGCCCTCCTGTCCGGCCTAAGCCTACTTCTCGTTCTTCTCGCTTTTCACAGCTCTGAAAGGCGATGGCAGTAGCAAAGAGTCAATCAAGGGGAGGTAATGAGTGTGTTAGTTTTGTCACAACACAGCACAGTGAGGGAGCCACTCCAGACGAGCTGGGATGGTATGAGGAGAGCGGGACAAACACTGAGAACAAAGGGAGAGAGGCCACGACTTGTCGCCTCCTTATAGCTGGGGCGGGCTGGCCCTCTCGGGGTCAAATGGCGGGGTCAGAGGTCACCTGCTGAAACGCCATGCACTCCTCTACCTACATAGCTGTGAACTTTTAAAGAGGGGAAACAAGTATTGAAGCAATGTCAGTAGTTGTACAGTTATAGCTAACTGTACAACTACTAATGTGCGTTCTTCCTGTGAGGCTGAGCGTTTCGCTCATACGGTTTTGATATACCTCTAATTCTTCATTTACCTTTGTTTTCTCTCGAGGAGTCCCCTTGTGGGTGTTGGGGGGAAGAATGGACCCCTTGTTTGCGTTGGGGGGAAGAATGGACCCACCGTGTCTCTACGTGTTTTGTGAGGGGCGAATAGCTAGGGAAAGCACTTACACTACCAGTTCTTGTGATTGTTTGTGATCAATGGCCATACATAGCCTACAAAGGCTGAGAGGCCGTAAAACTCCATCCATCCACCATCCTTCCATCCATCCTTCCATCCATCCTTCCATCCATCCATCCATCCATCCATCCTTCCTTCCATCCATCCTTCCATCCATCCATCCATCCACCATCCATCCATCCTTCCATCCATCCATCCATCCATCCACCATCCATCCTTCCACCCATCCTTCCATCCATCATTCCATCCATCCATTCTTCCATCCATCCTTCCATCCATCCTTCCATCCATCCATCCATCCATCCTTCCATCCATCCTTCCATCCATCCATTCATCCATCCATCCATCCTTTCATCCTTCCATCCTTCCATCCATCCATCCATCCATCCATCCATCCTTCCATCCATCCATCCATTCATCCATTCATCCATCCATCCATTCATCCATCCTTCCATCCATCCATCCATCCATCCATCCATCCATTCATCCATCCATCCATTCATCCATCCATCCATCCATTCATCCATCCTTCCATCCATCCATCCATCCTTCCTTCCATCCATCTTCCATTCATCCATCCATCCATCCTTCCATCCATCCATCCTTCCATCCATCCGTCCATCCGTCCATCCATCCATCCATCCATCCATCCTTCCATCCAACCTTCCATCCATCCATCCATTCATCTATCCATCCATCCATCCATCCATCCTTCCATCCATCTGTCCATTCATCCGTCCATCCATCCATCCCATACATCCATTCTCAGCACGAATGCTCTCCTATTCCACCTTCAGCCTCCGAGAGGGCGACGTTGGCGGTGGCACTGTTGGTTGTGAGCTCAGTCAGTCAGCAGGCACGTATCGCCAGCTGTGTTTGCTCATCAATCCAGTCCTCCCGAGGGCTGGGGAGGGAATTGACTACGACATTCGTAAAAGGTAAACTACTAGAGGAATCGTGACTTACTCTAACTCGTTCCAGTGATTTCTTGATCGCCTTACATAGCCTTACTGGAAAACTATGCATTTATTTGTTCGTTCTTTTCATCGTTTGTTCTTTCTTTCTTTCTTGCTTGCTTGCTTGCTTGCTTACTTTCTTTCTTTCTTCTTTCTTTCTTTCTTTCTTTCTTTCTTTCTTTCTTTCTTTCTTTCTTTCTTTCTATCTATCTTTCTTTCTTTCTTTTGTTTAAATGTTCGTTCGTTTGTTGGTTGCTTTGCTCGTTTGATTGTTTGATTGTTTGATTGTTCGTTCGTTCATTCATTCATTCATTCATTCATTCATTCATTCATTCATTCATTCATTCATCAAAAGCAGCTACCGCGAATTGAAGAGTACTCATTGCCAGTTCGACTTCATTGAATCACAATATATTCTTACTTTTTACAACGAGGAATCCACGTCAAAGGATAACCAAATCAGTAATTAAAAATGAATTGGGATTCATTAATTCGTAAAATACACCCGGTTTCAAAGATGTAAAACCAATGAGACGTTGTGTTGGAAACAGCAACAAATTATCAGGCGCAAAACAAATTTCACAGCAAATGATTCTTTATTCTTTTTCTTGCTTTGTTTTGGTAGATTCTGTGAATCATGCTCCCATACATAATTCAAAATACCATGCATTATTTTACAAGCACTTACGAAACATAGCTGTAATCATGGGTGCATTAGTGCATGTAACACGTTGGCTTTTTTTGCGTTGGGAGTATACACGTTCTGTTCACACCTGGACTTGCTGATGCTTCTGTTGTTCACGTTGCTCTGCCTTGACCTCTGCTTCAGAGCAGGCACTGTGGCTGGATTGCGTCTGTGCTGTTTGTGTGCATAGTCCATTTCCCAGTCCATCTTGATGGCTGACAGCTCCAGTGGACGGGTCATGGTGTGTGTCTCTGTGTGTCGAGTCTCTCTGTTTATGTAGGGTGAGGGAGTCCCTGGTTGTCTGATGAGAGTGTCTCTCCGTGTGTGGCAGCAGTCACTGTGTGTGTGGACTCTGCTGTTCATGGCAAAGAGCGACCCTTGACTCTGTGGATGGCCATTACTCCGTGTTTGTGGATGGGAGAAAGCGAGCACCATGTACTAACAAGCAAATAGAAGCTTGAGATGACTACCACCATAGGGTGGGTACTCTCACCCTCTCATTCTCACACACTCCCTCTTTCTCCCTCTAGTTCTTTCTCTCTCTATCTATATCTCTCTCTGTTTCTATCTCTCGTTCTCTCTCACTCACTCTCTCGCTGTCTCACTCTCACTCCCCCATCCCCTCACTTCTTTCCATGCCTGAAATGAAGAGGAAGGGCAAAGATTACTTGATAACATCTTCATGTGACACTCCCCTTAGCCACCCACGCACATTTCCACCCGTAGAATCACTACCATGACGAAGCCCAAGTCAGTCTAGAAGACAGGACGTGACTCATCGTAGCTACGGTGACGAAGTGGGTCTGGGCTTGAAGTGATCATGAGAATATTTCTGCTCGTGACAACAGGCTTCTCTGATAGCTTGATATCATTGACAACAAAACTGCTTTGTCACTGTTTATATGCTGCAAATTTAACAGAGTAGTGAAGCACATTAATGCCCCGCTCGTCAGCTGGGTCGCATTGACCACCACACTTGAGAGGTATGCTCTATAGTGTTTGTAGAGTTATTCTTGTAACGCTTCCATGAATATGAGCAGACTGTGATGGACATGTCGTCTTTCTTTGTTAGTGACGTGGAGCTCACAGACGAATGCCATAATCTCATTCTAAGGGAGGCCGAATTCATTTCTCAAACACACACACAAAACTTCTCTTAATCTTGTGACTGAAGACACGAGAACCCCAGCATGCGTTTACACTAATAACATCTTTTCTAAAAGGTTATGATGGCTTTCTCTGTGTATATCAAAAATGGTGTACGGTAGAATAAAGGGAAATATCACTTTCCTAGACAGAATGCATAGTCTCAACGACACATCATCGTCAAGACGACGATGCAATGACACGGAAGTCGAGAATTGGACAAGCAGGTAAATCTTTGCTTTGTTACGTCAGCTTTAATCAAGGCTAGAAGGTCAACAATGACATTGATGAACGGTTTTCAAACGGTCCAAGAAGCGCGTGGGATGTTCTGAGAAGACAGAGAGCAACTGAAAGGACCTTCTACAGAGAACCTTGTCTGCCTTTAAAATCAAATTCCAAGTCATAATTTCCTAAATAAATGCCGATAAAAAGTAAAGTGGAGTGAAGACCAAAAGCGAGTAACAGGAAAGACATTAGAAGGACTCACAGAAGCGGAAGCTTGATAAGGGAGGAACGAAGTGGAAAGTTGGCGGTGGGGTGGGGTGGGGGAGGGTGTGTGTGCGGAGCGAAATGAGGGTTGAGTAGGAGGGCGTGGAAAGGGAGGGAAAGTGAGTAAGAAGAAAGACGCGAGACGAAATCAAAGTAGCGGGAAGTGGTCACAGGGGGATCTCTCTCTCTCTCTCTCTCTCTCTCTCTCTCTCTCTCTCTCTCTCTCTCTCTCTCTCTCTCTCTCTCTCTCTCTCTCTCTCTCTCTCTCTCGCTCTCTCTCTTTCGCTCGCTCGCTCGCTCTCTCTCTCTTGTTCTTGATTCTTTGAGAATCGAAAAAATTGCTGAGCACAAAGTTCTTGGTGTAATAATTGATGATCATTTAGGTCGGCAATAACGCATTGATTATATTTGTAATAAAATATCAATTAATCTATATCTTCTCTCCAAATTAAGACATATTGTTGACGTTCAAACTTGCAAACTCTTCTTCCATGCTCATATCTTATCTCACGTTAATTATGCGTCAACAATTTGGGATGGCTGTAGTGACGCTAACTTGAAAAGGCTGAAGTCATTGTATCGAAGAGCCTCTAAGCTTATGGTAACGGATAGTTCACTATCTACAAATGACAAAATGAAAGAACTTAACATGTTGCCTTTTTATAAGCATTTACAATTCAATAAATGTGTCTTAATGAAAAGAATTAATGAATATGATGTGCCTGATTATTTTATAAACTTATTCCAACATTCAAATATTCGTGTACATAACTTTATAATACCACAACCTAGGATTGATTTGTTTAAACATAGCCTATCTTATTCAGGGGCTACTATGTGGAACACACTATCCAATTCTCTAAAAATTGCAAAATCTTTACAGAAATTTAAATTGAAACTACATACTTTTCTTATGCAGTCATCCTAGATACTTTCATCTTATTCTAAATTCACTTTGCGGCTATTTTCAACGTGGTATTTCGTTACCATGAATCGATTCCTGTATTACTGTGTGAATTTTGTGTGGAATAGAGGGTGGGTGGGTAGGAGTGGGGGATGGGATTGGATTTGATTGTTTGTTTTCTTGTTTTAACAAGGGCTGGATGTAAGATAGGCAGTAATGCCTAATTCATGTATTTCCCTTGAAATATATATTTTAATCAACCAATCAATCAATCTCTCTCTCTCTCTCTCTCTCTCTCTGGCTCTCTCTAGCTT
>JAWQFJ010022291.1:67500-90000 GCA_034096865.1 Theodoxus fluviatilis
AGCACGAGCGCACGAGGCGACAGGTCTGGAGGTGAAATGTACGACCTCTCCCGCCTCGGCTCCAAACGACAGTCACATGTCGCCTGAGACAAAGGGGACAGCAGAAACGGTGTCGGGTTAGATTTGAATCCCCTCGGAATTTTGCCTCAATATTTTCCTTGGAGACGAGAAAATATCAGCGGAGGCGATGCACTTGTAGCGTTTCCCGATTCGTCTTAACATTTTGACCGCTCGTCTCGGCGTATCTGTTTACGTGCACGCGAGATTTTTGTTGTTGGTTTGTGTTGTCACAACTTTGCAGATGAAATCGGGCGACGTAGCAAGCACAGAGACGGGTCGTCCACCATGAGTCAGCTTGTGTACACAGATTGTCCCGCGCAGGATGGCATACGCTCGCAGTTCCTCGGGTTCATTTCCCGTGTTCCATTTGTCTTGTATGATTTCCAGTCTGTAGACGTACTGGGCGCTGTATTGTAAGTTACCTCCCCTTAAAAATGGCGTGTTTGTATCGTCTTTTCTCTTTTTAGTGATCAGCAGCAGTTTTTCTTTGGGTTATCTTCGTCCAGTCGAAGCTCAAGATATTTCCTTGTTCTTAGTTCTCTGAGATAGAATAACTGCATCCTGATTCCCCCGTCTTAAATGTAGGAAAAACCAACTGAAGGAGGAAATGATGAATATAGAAGACAAAAGAGCTGCTGGACAAACGCACACGCACACACAGAATTAGCGAGAGAGAGAGAGAGAGAGAGAGAGAGAGAGAGAGAGAGAGAGAGAGAGAGAGAACTAGCAAGAGAGAGAATTAGCAAGAGAGAGAGAATTAGCAAGAGAGAGAATTAGCAAGAGAGAGAGAGAATGAGAGAGAGAGAGAGAGAGAGAGAGAGAGAGAGAGATCTCCTGGCTAAATAATTCATTAAGAATGTGCACGCTGTACATTTGTTTCCTATCCTCAGGAAGACTAATAAAAAAACCCCAGCAAAACTCACTATTTTTTAGAAAGCACGAACATCTAACAAGTGTAATCACGCAAATTATGACTTTAAAAAATAATAACAAGAGGTACATGGGAGAGGCAGGGGGCATGCCGGGAATTTGGGGGGTGGGTGGGGGGTGGGGTGGGGGAGGTAGAGAGGAGGAGGGCGAAGAACCTAATCTGGCAAAATCCCCATGTGGGTTCGGGGTAAGAATTGACCCACCGCGTCTCCCTACGCGATTCGTAAGAGGCGAATAACTAGGGACACCGTGACTTGAGATTTGCGTTTACTCTAAACTGTTCTAGTGATTTTCGTGCTTAATGGCCTTACATAGCCTACAAGGCTGATAGGCCGTAAAACACTGTCCATCCATCCATCTGGAAAATGCAGGAAACTAACCATTGCATTGCAGGGTGTATGGTCGATTGGTGGTTGCTACAAAGCATGGGAACAAGATAAAGGTATAGTACTTTTTGGTTGGTGAGGGGAAGGGAAGCAGGTAGTTAAACACCACCAGTTGCCGCCAATCGGATAACTCTTGCAGCGTCTTTTAAAAAACACGCAACAAGTAGGTTGAGTATGTACTCGCTCCTTTCAACGAAAACCGACGTACAAGCGTGAAGTGCATTTTAAGATTAAATGAAAATATGCAAAGTCGGATTATATATTTTAAAAACTTATTCGAACGCAAAGATGTGCATGTGTGTTTGTGTGTATGTGTGTGTGCGTGTACGTGAGTGTATTTGTGTGTACGTGTGTGTGTGCGTGTACGTGAATGTATTTGTGTGTACGTGTGTGTGTACGTGTGTGTGTACGTGTGTGTGTACGTGTGTGTGTACGTGTGTGTACGTGTGTGTGCTTGTGTGTGTGCTTGTGTGTGTGTTTGTGTGTGTGTGTTAGTGTGTGTGTGTTAGTGTGTGTACGTGTGTGTGCTTGTGTGTGTGCTTGGGTTGTGTATGTGTGTGTGTGTATGTGTGTGTGTGTGTATGTGTTAGTGCGTGTGTGTGTGTTAGTGTGTGTGTGTGTTAGTGTGTGTGTTCTCGTATGTGTATGTGTGTGTGCGTGTACGTGAGTGTAGGTGTGTGTACGTGTGTGTGTACGTGTGTGTGCTTGTGTGTGTGTGTGTGTGTGTGTGTGTGTGTGTGTGTGTGTGTGGGCGTGTGTGTGTTAGTGTGTGTATGTATGTATGTGCGCGCGCGTATGTGTCTGTGTGTGTGCGTGTACGTGAGTGTAGGTGTGTGTATGTGTGTGTACGTGTGTGTATGTGTGTGTGCTTGGGTGTGTGCTTGTCTGTGTGCTTGTTGACTCACATGCGAAGCAAAAGTGAGTCTATGTACTGAGCCGTGTCGTCCGTCCGTCCGTCCGGGCGTCCGTCCGGGCGTCCGTCCGGGCGTCCGTCCGTCCGGGCGTCCGTAAAAAACTTAAACGTTGGATTTTTCTCAGAGACTATTAAGTCTATGAACACCAAATGTGGCATGATGGTGTATGATGACAAGGCCTCAAAAAACATACATAGTGACTTGACCTTGCTTCAAGGTCAAGGTCACAGGAGCCATAAATGTGGTCTCAAAAACAGTCATTTTTCACATTTTCCCAATTTTCTCCCACGTTATTGAGAATGGCGACCTTAGCTACAAGTGGTATATAGGTCAAAGCAAGCCCTATCTTTTGATACCAGTTTGGTTGACCTTGCTTCAAGGTCAAGGTCACAGGAGCTCTTCAAAGTTGGATTGTATACATATTTTGAAGTGACCTTGACCCTGAACTATGGAAGATAACTGTTTCAAACTTAATAATTATGTGGGGCACATGTTATACTTTCATCATGAGACACATTTGGTCACATATCATCAAGGTCAAGGTCACTTTGACCCTTATGAAATGTGACCAAAATGGGGTAGTGAACCACTAAAAGTGACTATATCTCATGGTAGAAAGTGCCAATAAGCACCATTGTGCTTCCTATGTCTTGAATTAACAGCTTTGTGTTGCATGACCTTGGATGACCTTGACCTTGGGTCAAGGTCACATGTATTTTGGTAGGAAAAATGTGTAAAGCATTTCTTTGTGTATGATGTCATTGGTAGGTTTAGTTGTTTGACCATGACCTTGAAGGTCACCTGAAGGTCAAGGTCATATAAAGGTCAAGGTCAAGCATGTGAGTCGTATGGGCTTTGCCCTTCTTGTGTGTGTATGTGTGTGTATGTGTGTGTGCTTGTACGTGAGTGTAGGTGTGTGTAAGTGTGTGTGTACATATGTGTGTACGTGTGTGTGTACGTGTGTGTGCTTGTTTGTGTGTGTGTGATAGTGTGTGTGTTAGTGTGTGTGCGTGTGCGTGTGTGTGTTAGTGTGTGTGTATGTATGTGTGTGTGTGCACGCGTATGTGTCTGTGTGTGTGTGCGTGTAAGTGAGTGTAGGTGTGTGTACGTGTGTGTGTACGTGCGTGTATGTGTGTTTGATTGTGTATATGCTTGTGTGTGTGTATGTGTGTGTGTATATGTGTGTGTGTGTGTACGTGTGTGTGTGTGTGTGCGTGCGTGCGTGCGTGTGTGCGTGCGTGTGTGTTTGTGTGTGTGTGTGTGTGAACCACAAGCAGTACAAAGGCTTGCAGTGATGGGGACTGGGAATCTGGCATACATCGGGGCGCCGTCTCCACTCAATGAACCCTGGCTCCCAGTCCTGTCTGAAGAACTCCATCTCGGGGCAGGACAGCAACCCCGTCCCCTCTGTCTCCCAAGCTCCCACTTTCCTCCATTGCTTCCACAACCCACAACCACCGAGCCCGCTTTTCCATTATATCTCGTGCCCCCCCCCCCCCCCCCCCCCACCCCCCCAACCTCCCCTACCCTCATCTTCCGATCCCTCCCTCGCCAATCGTCTCTTGAGTTTCTGTTGCAAATATCCCTTGCTTTGTCTTTCATGGCTACCCTCTCTCCATCACTACCCCGCTCCCGCCCCCCGCCCCCCCCCCCCCCCCCCCCCCCCCCCCGGAAACCGCCATCCCCTAGAAATAAGTCTTGCTGTCTCCTTCCTTCTTGTAGGCCCCGGGGGGAGGCGAACCTTTTAGCTTCCATCCCAGGGCAATGTCCTCGAGTGGAGCTTGGCTCAGGTCATGGAGACAGCCACACATCTTTGGGTTGCACGAGGGAGACTAGGAAGGACTGAAACTGAGTGTGATGTTGAGTTGGTTGGTTGGTTCGCTGGTTGACTAGGTGACTGGTTGGTTGGCTGGCTGGCTTGCTGGCTGGCTGACTGGCTGGTTGGTTGGTTGGTTGGTTGGTTGGTTGGTTGGTTGGTTGGTTGGTTGGTTGGTTGGCTGGCTGGCTAGTTGAGTTGGTTGGCTGGTTGAGTTGGTTGGTTGATTTTTTGGTTGGTTGGTCGGTCGGTCGGGTCGGGTCGGGTCGGGTCGGGTCGGTCAGGTCGGTCTGTCTGTCGGTCGGTCGGTCGGTCGGTTGATTGGCTGTGAGGATGATTGGGATGGTTGGTTGGTTGATTGGTTGGTTAGTTGGTTGTTAATTGGTTGGTTGGAAGGTTGGTTGGTTGACGAGGTGGCTGAAGTAACAGGTGGGTGGAAAGATAGGCGAGCTTTTTGCTGGTCGGTTTGCTCTTGGTGAACTAGTCGGTCTTTGGCTGATTGGCTGTCTAGTACGCTGACTGATTGGATGTTTTAAATAAACAATTGCTCTAGTTGTCTAATTTTCGTAATATGCTAGCCCTCTGACAGGCTAGTTAGTTGGTTATTTTTGCTTTTTGTTTTCTTTTCCTCCACATTTGAATGATTCGTGTACCCATTGTTTCAGTTGAGCGACTTTTGGGAGATCTGTAACTGTTAGCAAAGGTAAGCAGACATTCTGTGGGACCCACAGTATCCTGGCGTGTCAGGCCAACAACGGGGACGTGTATACATTGCTATGGAGATTTCTTTTTGACGAATTGCAGTGACTGATTATGTACATGTAGAGCGCTGGGACTTTCACCAAGAGAATGCGAGTGTAGCCCTCATCTGACACCCTGAAGCTTTTTGCCCCTGTCACTTGCAGGCCTTCGCCTCTGTATCAGGATAATTCATCACTGTATCCATCCATCAAAGTTGAAATGAGTCAAGCTCTCCTCCACTGTCTTTTTCAGGCGCATTTGCTTGGATCAACTGCGTGTTTCGGGTATCCACAAAAACGAAATAAAACAGGTCCCGGGTTATATTACAAGTCTTTAAATTCAACATAAAAATGCTCGTAACAGTGGTAGAAAAGAAGAAAAATGTTACATTTGTATATGGCTCAAACACAACATCCTAAATAACTCTATCTTATAAAATTACATCTACTCTTCACAGACTCAAATCCCAACGGGTAAAAATGAAAAGCACAAGTAAAATTTCGGTCAGTCTTCTTACATGAAAACATAAAACACTTAGGTCAGCCCTCGACAAGTTAAAATGCTATCGACCAGTGTAAAAATAGCACCAACCTTCACCAACACTGCCCGTTCTCTATCTCTCTCTCTCTCTCTCTCTCTCTCTCTCTCTCTCTCTCTCTGCCCGTCTCTGCTGTGTGTGTGTGGCCGATCTCTCCTCTCTCCTCTTGCTCCCTCTTATATCTCTATCTTCTCACAACCAACTCACTGTCTATTTCTACTTGCCACAACTCATACTTCAGAGCGAACACCGCTCATCACCCGGGGGGGCAGAACTCAACTTCCACTCACCTTTCACTTCACACCCCACACTGCTCTCGGACTACCAACTCCACCCTCAACGCACCAGCAAAAAAAAAGTCTCTCTCAGGTGAGATACCTCCAAAAACCCATTTCCGCATCACACTGCGGTATCGCACTTGTTCGACTCCAATTGCATTCATATGTACAATCATGCTTCTAGTTTAAGTGACGATAACTGCTCACTAATATATATATATATATATATATATATATATATATATATACGTGTCCAGCAGTGTGCGCACATTATGCAAGTGCACGGTATATATCTGTTACGCCAGCTGATGTGTCACAATAGGATATGCATGCTGAGAACACCAAATCGATAACTGAGACGATTTCCTATATACTTGAACGAACTTGAATCGCTATTGTCATGTTTAACTAATCGAATGAACAAGGTGATAATTTGTTTCTTAGGAATAATCTGTTATCGTTTTCGGTTCGCTCTCTGCAAGCAATCACTCCTGCCTGTACCTGTTTATGTCGACGACTTGGAAGGCAGGATCTACAGCGAAAAATCCTGGAGTTCAGTATCTGGCTGTTTGCTCCAATGTCCTCACAGGTCCGGACATGTACCATTACGTTCCTGCCGTGTTCCAGTCAACAGCAGCGATGCCACTTCCCTGTTGCGACAGAATATGAGAACAGGAATCCGAAGAGTTTCTGCGTATGTGCAAGCGAGAGAGGTGATAAGAACCAGGGACGACAGCTCTAGCCTGAAAGGATCAGAATGGATGGATGGCCGACGCCTAGTAAGCCATTAATCTCATATGCCCAGCAAAGGGATTATCTCTCCCTCAGACGCTTGGACCTGTCGCACCTGTGTCGGCCTTCTCCTTGAGTGATTAAGCAGATTATCCCCGCGTTCGATCTGGATGGAACCCTTTTTGGATGTCACGCAGCTACTCCTGTGTGAGGCCATTCGTCGGTCAGATATGGGGCTCGGAGGACTAGCTGTTACAAAGATTCTGATATTCGTTTCGATCCCGACATTCCCTTTCTCTCCTTCCCGCACTGCCTCCCTTTGTGTCACATTTCTTAACATTCCCCCCTCCCCCCCTCAACATTTATCCTCACACACACCCCTCCCCATCTGTATTCTCACCCACATCTTAAGCTGTGGTTTATACAAGAAAAGGTTCAAAGATTTAGCGCCAAGGCAAGGGTGATCGGCTTAAGTGTACTGTATGACCTCTCTGGACAAACATTCCTTTCATCCAGCTCATATTACTCATCCACTCCATTCCTTCTTGTCTTACATCCCTTTTTGAACGCTTACTTTTTCTAAATACTTGTGGATGCGCTGACTTTTTCTTCCATCTTGCGACTGTTTGCCGCGAGACTAACTTTTGCTTGCAAGCTGATGACGTAGAAAGAGCTTCTGCATTTGATGATACATTATTTTTCTGGGTTCCTCTCAATGCGTTAACAGGTCCTCAATCTAAATCGTTGCCATTCAATTTCTCCCTGCAGCGCTCTCTTCACAATGAACCCAATCCCCCACCCACCGCATCCTTTCCTGTTGTGAGTAGACTTGACTTACACTGGGTCCCTTTTTATCCTTCTCCCCTTTACTGTTTGTTTTGCTACATTTCTTTTCTCAGCTGTATCTTTTGTTCTACCTGGTCTTTTCCAGCATGTCTTCCTCTCCTCTCTCCTCTCTCCTCCTCCTCCTCCTCCTCCTCCTCCTCCTCCTCCTCCTCCTCCTCCTCCTCCTCCTCCTCCTCCTCCTCCTCCTCCTCCTCCTCCTCCCCTCCTCCTCCTCCTCCTCCTCCTCCTCCTCCTCCTCCTCCTCCTCCTCCTCCTCCTCCCCTCCTCCTCCTCCTCCTCCTCCTCCTCCTCCTCCTCCTCCTCCTCCTCCTCCTCCTCTCCTCCTCTCTCCTCCTCCTCCTCCTCCTCCTCCTCCTCCTCCTCCCCCTCCTCCCCCTCCTCCTCCTCTTCCTTCCTCCTCCTCCTCCCTTTCTTCCTCCTCTTCCTCCCTTTCTTCCTCTTCCTCCTCCCTTTCTTCCTCCTTCCTTTCCCTTTCTTCCTCCTCCTCCCCCCTTTCTTCCTCCTCCTCCTTCCTTTCTTCCTTTTGCTCCTCCCTTTCTTCCTCCTCCTCCTCCCTTTCTTCCTCCTCCTCCCTTTCTTTCTCCTCTTCCCTTTCTTCCTCCTCCTCCTCCGTCCTTTCTTCCTCTTCCTCCTCCCTTTCTTCCTCCTCTTCCTCCTCCTCCCTTTTTTCCTCCTCCCCTTCCCTTTCTTCCTCCTCCCCTTCCTTCCTCCCTCTCCTCCCTTTTTTCCTCCTCCCCTTCCCTTTCTTCCTCCTCTTCCCCCATTTCTTCCTCCTCTCCTCCCTTTCTTCCTCCTCCTCCTTTTCTTCCTCTTCCTCCTCCCTTTCTTCCTCCTCCTCCCTTTCTTTTCTTCCTCCTCCCCTTCCCTTTCTTCCTCCCCCTCCTCCCTTTTTTCCTCCTCCCCTTCCCTTTCTTCCTCCTCCTCCCCCATTTCTTCCTCCTCTCCTCACTTTCTTCTTCCTCCTCCTCCCTTTCTTCCTCTTCCTCTTCCCTTTCTTTCTGCCCTTTCCTTTCTTCCTCTTCCTCCTCCCTTTCTTCCTCTTCCTCCTCCCTTTCTTCCTCCTCCTCCTCCCTTTCTTCCTTCTCCCCTTCCCTTTCTTCCTCCTCCCCTTCCCTTTGGTCCTCCTCTTCCTTCCTTTCTTCTTTCTCCTCCTCCTTCTCCCTTTCTTCTTCTTCTTCTTCTTCTTCTTCTTCTTCTTCTTCTTCTTCTTCCTCCGCCCTTTCTTTCTCCCCTTTCCTTTTTTCCTCCTCTTCCTCCCTTTCTTCCTCCTCCTCCTTTCTTTCTTCTTTCTCCTCCTCCTCCTCCTCCTCCTCCTCCTCCTCCTCCTCCTCCTCCTCCTCCTCCTCCTCCTCCTCCTCTTCCTCCTCCTCCCCCTCCTCCCCCTCCTCCTCCTCCTCCTCCCTCTCCTCCCCCTCCTCCTCCTCCTCCTCCTCCTCCTCCTCCTCCTCCTCCTCCTCCTCCTCCTCCTCCTCCTCCTCCTCCTCCTCCTCCTCCCCTCCTCCTCCTCCTCTTCCCTTTCTTCTTCTTCCTCCTCCTCCTCTCCTCTCTTTTCCTTCTTCTTCCTCCTCCTCCCTTTCTTCTTCTTCTTTCTCCTCCTCCCTTTCTTCTTCTTCTTCCTCCTCTTCCCTTTCTTCCTCCTCCTCCTCCTCCTCCTCCTCCTCCTCCTCCTCCTCCTCCTTCCTCCTCCTCCTCTTCCTCCTTGTCTCCTCCTCCTCGTCCTCCTCCTCCTCCTCCTCCTCCTCCTCCTCCTCCTCCTTCCTTTCTTCTTCTTCTTCCTCCTCCTCCTCCTCACTTTCTTCTTCTTCCCTCTCCTCCTCCCTTTCTTCCTCCTCCTCCTCCTCCTCCTCCTCACTTTCTTCTTCTTCCCTCTCCTCCTCCCTTTCTTCCTCCTCCTCCTCCTTCCTTTCTTCTTCTTCCTCCTCTTCCTCCCTTTCTTCTTCTTTTTCCTTCTCCTCCTCCCTTTCTTCTTCTTCCTCCTCCCCCTCCTCCCTTTCTTCCTCCTCCTCCTCCTTTCTCCTCCTCCTCCTCCTCCGCCTCCTCCTCCTCCTCCTCCTTCTCCTCCTCCTCCTCCTCCTCCTCCTCCTCCTCCTCCTCCTCCTCCTCCTCCTCCTCCTCCTCCTCCTCCTCCTCCTCCTCCTCCTTCTCCTCCTCCCCCTCCTCCTCCCTGCTGTTTATCTTCTCATGTGCTCTATGTCCCCTGTCTGCCGTTCCACCACAATGGACCAGTGGGTGCAAAACAACTTCATCACATTGGGGAACAATGGCGGGCAGGCCAGCTCTAGAGAAAGCGATGTCTTACACGTGTGCAGGCCACGTAGCTCTACAGACCCCGCTGTCGGAAGCACCAGCCACTTGTTTCCTCTGACGTCACTCACTTCCGTTGATGACGTGATAGTCAGCAGCTTCGACGGAAATAAACTCTGGAGTGGTGGGGAGAGGGAACTGGTGACAGTACCATGAGCAAGACCCCGGCTCTGAGGAGCACAGGGTCAGAAGGAGTGTTTTAGCACGTCAGGAAGTGAAAGCACTTCAGCCATTGCATGTCCAGTAGCAGCTTAATGTACATGTATGTCAAGCAGGGGCCTTCTTCGACTTTTCCTTTGAGAAACACTCTTCCCCCAAGTCGTTGACAGATGTACAATGGATATCTAATACTCTTCAGCTCCTCTACAAGGAAACTGTGAACGACGTATTGCTCCAGAATTGTCAAGCATCTTCATCTATTCAAGCGGGGATGGGCTGGGGTTGGTGGGGAGATCCAGTTTGCCCGAAACGGGCACTTACCAATGACACTTTTGTACTAATATCCCCCTGGAAGAGAGTAAAGTAACCTGCCAGCATGGCTAATACAATAATCCCCGCAATCAAGGATTCACATGAAACTTTCATGGAGTCAACATTATGGCTGCCTTGCCCACACATCCTCTTCAAAGGATTGTTTTTTTGTTGGTTTTTGTTTGTTTATGTGTGTAGTGTGTGAGTTTTTGTAGGAATGTTGTGTTGAGCGGTTTTATGAGTGTTGATTCTTTGGATTGTAAACGTCATGAGCTTGCCTGTCAAGGGAACGTATGTGCCTATGAATAAACTAAGTTATAATTATTATTCTAGAAAGTGGACATGCATTGTCCCTTTGGTCCACCCGGCGATTGTCCTGGGTCTCGGCACTGGACAAACACGGCGTAATGAATTCTTCCAGAGGAAGCCTGGTTCTGGTGGGCTCTTTACAACGCCTTCCCCGCCTGAGTGTATACTCGTTGGTAATGAGCCAAGGCGGCGCTTCTGATCACTGGCCTGCTTTTTCACTGCCCGCTCCGACGTCATCAATAGCGAACCCAGCACCGCAAACGATACTCTGTAGATACACCTGCACCATTTTGTCCGGGAGCAACTTTCCCGACTTCCGACACCGGAGAGCGCCAGACAACGAGGGGGGAACAACCCAGGACAAACTTCCCTCTCCGCCTGACAATACAGTGGGATAATTAGCTGGGAAAAGAGGTTGGGTGGAGGTGAAAGGGGAAGACTATGTTCACACTCGCACGCCTCTTTCTGAACACAGGCAATGTCCACTGACGCTCTCTATTTTCCTCTCACGATGGCTGCATGCGCCCATTGAACTCCTCAGCATTCTCGTTTTTTGTGGGGGAGTACTATTCTTTCATTCTCTTACTCCTCTCCGAGAAGGGGAGTAATGAGAAGGCGTATGTATCGAAGGAAGGGGGAGATATGTTTGAGGGGTTAGAAAAAAGGGGGAGGGGGGTGTATGGGGTCACGCTTTCTTCAAGAGCGGCAAGCACTTCTATTCAGTCGGGTGTGAAGTCCAGCGGTGACAAGTGAGCAAAGGGTTAATTATCTAACCCCCGAGGAGCCCCTTGAATGGAGCGAGGGAACTCCGAGTTTCCATCGCCGGCGGACAATGGCGCAAACGATGAGCTAATTGACACCTAAACCAACAGGCGCCTCCGAAGTCAATGAGGGAAGGCCTGCTCAAACACGGACAGGGAAAGCTTGTTGACTCGGAACGCGAGGCGGTATTCGCAAATCGAAGAGTACGCCGTCCTTCTGAATTAGCAGGTGCAATACGTGGGCAGACTCTCAGTGGGGACTGGGGAGAGAGAACCCCTCCGGCCATCCAAACCAGTGGGCAGCCTGCTGCAGGCACCCACCTGATACTTTCCCTTTCAGCCCCCCATCCCACCCTCATCCCCTTCCCTCTTGTCCCGCCCGCCCCCTCCTTATCATCGCCCCTCTTTTTCTTTTTTCTTTATTCCGTCCGCATGCAGTCTACTGCTACCCCCCACCCTGTTCCTTTTTTTTTCTCTACACGTCTTTTCAGACTACCTCCCTTGATATGTATTTTTCTTTGTCAAAAGCTAAAATTTACTGGGTGAGTAGTCAATGCAAAAATATGGCAACACGCATGTCTTAATAGTCGCTGTTATGGCAGATGATATAGTAACTATGATTGTCGTTTCTGCGAATAGTTGCCATTATCTTCGTCGTCGTCATCATCATCGTCGTCGTCAACATCATCATCATCGTCGTCGTAGTCGTCGTCGTCGTCGTCATCATCATCATCATCATCATCATCATCATCATCATCATCATCATCATCATCATCATCATCATCATCATCATCAACACCATCGACGTCGTCTTCATTATCAAGTGCATTGTCGTCATAGCTTTACTTATTATAATCATTATGATCATGTATAGTGTTACTTTGATTTTCTTCATGATATCGTGTCTGCATCTGTGTAGTTAACTTAATCGTAGTTGTTATCACCGTCACTGAGTTTCATCATTTACTGACAATGGTTTAATAATTGTTTTTCTATACTTCCCAGAGACGATGAAAAGGTGGATATGAAATGGAGTTTACTTCAGGAATGGGTTGAACGGATACATGGGCTCATGCGATGAAAACTGGCAAACATGATTTCTTCCAATAATGTCGGTGAATTTCTTATCAAAAGGCAATCCAAAGGCTACAGGCAATCCCAATTTGCTGTGTCTAGAATCAAATTTGTTAAAAACCCGACTTGCATCATTATTTTATTAAATACATTAACTCCGTCCATTCCCCTATTTTTAGAAATGAACATCTAGTATCTCATGCTGCAGTCCTCTGTGTGTGTGTGTGTGTGTGTGTGTGTGTGTGTGTGTGTGTATGTGTGTGTGTGTGTATGTGTGTGTGTATATGTGTGTGTGTATGTGTGTGTGTATGTGTGTGTATGTGTGTGTGTATGTGTGTGTGTGTGTGTGTGTGTGTGTGTATGTGTGTGTCTGTGTGTGTGTGTGTGTGTGTGTGTGTGTGTGTGTGTGTGTGTGGAATCAAGGCTGGTTGAAAAACTACAGATCGATGACGTATCTAGGAGACTGTTAGTAATAATTCAATGTTGTTGTTTGAAGACGACGTGTTCACAGTATCCGTGACGTAATCGATGTGCGTCAAATTATCAAATATAGACCTACCTCGATCTATGTTGTGAGTCAGACCCTGGTCATTCGCCTTTGCTCGTCATATTCTGCCTCTTGCAGGAATGAGGTGTGTTTGGACTGGACATCATATGCCTTCTGTAGGTATGAGGTGTGTTTAGACTGGACATCGTATGCCTTCTGTAGGTATGAGATGTGTTTAAACTGGACATCGTGTGCCTTCTGTAGGTATGAGGTGTGTTTAGACTGGACATCGTATGCCTTCTGTAGGTATGAGATGTGTTTAGACTGGACATCGTATGCCTTCTGTAGGTATGAGATGTGTTTAAACTGGACATCGTGTGCCTTCTGTAGGTATGAGGTGTGTTTAGACTCGACATACTATGCCTTCTGTAGGTATGATGTGTGTTTAGACTGGACGTCGTGTGCCTTTTGTAGATATGAGGTGTGTTTAGACTGGACATCATGTGCCTTCTATAGGTATGAGGTGTGTTTAGGCTGGATATCGTATGCCTTCTGAAGGTATGAGGTGTGTTTAAACTAGACATCGTGTGCCTTCTGTAGGTATGAGGTGTGTTTAGACTCGACATACTATGCCTTCTGTAGGTATGAAGTGTGTTTAGACTGGACGTCGTGTGCCTTTTGTAGATATGAGGTGTGTTTAGACTGGACATCATGTGCCTTCTATAGGTATGAGGTGTGTTTAGGCTGGATATCGTATGCCTTCTGTAGGTATGAGGTGTGTTTAGACTGGACATCGTGTGCCTTCTGTATGTATGAGGTGTGTTTAGACTCGACATTGTCTGCTTCCTGTAGGTATGATGTGTGTTTAGACTGGACATCGTCTGCCTTCTGTAGATATGAGGTGTGTTTAGACTGGACATCGTGTGCCTTCTGTAGGTATGAGGTGTGTTTAGACTGGACATCGTATGCCTTCTGTAGGTATGAGGTGTGTTTAGACTGGACGTCGTGTGCCTTCTGTAGGTATGAGGTGTGTTTAGACTGGACATCGTGTGCCTTCTGTAGGTATGATGTGTGTTTAGACTGGATATCGTATGCCTTCTGTAGGTATGAGGTGTGTTTAGACTGGACATCGTCTGCCTTCTGTAGGTATGATGTGTGTTTAGACTGGATATCGTATGCCTTCTGTAGGTATGAGGTGTGTTTAGACTGGACATCGTGTGCCTTCTGTAGGTATGAGGTGTGTTTAGACTGGATATCGTATGCCTTCTGTAGGTATGATGTGTGTTTAGACTGGATATCGTATGCCTTCTGTAGGTATGAGGTGTGTTTAGACTGGACATACTATGCCTTCTGTAGGTATGAGGTGTGTTTAGACTGGACATCGTATGCCTTCTGTAGGTATGAGGTGTGTTTAGACTGGACGTCGTGTGCCTTCTGTAGGTATGAGGTGTGTTTAGACTGGACATACTATGCCTTCTGTAGGTATGATGTGTGTTTAGACTGGACGTCGTGTGCCTTCTGTAGGTATGAGGTGTGTTTAGACTGGACATACTATGCCTTCTGTAGGTATGAGGTGTGTTTAGACTGGACATTGTGTACTTTCTGTAGGTATGATGTGTGTTTAGACTGGACATCGTCTGCCTTCTGTAGGTATGAGGTGTATTTAGACTGGACATCGTGTGCCTTCTGTAGGTATGAGGTGTGTTTAGACTGGACGTCGTGTGCCTTCTGTAGGTATGAGGTGTGTTTAGACTGGACATCGTATGCCTTCTGTAGGTATGAGGTGTGTTTAGACTGGACGTCGTGTGCCTTCTGTAGGTATGAGGTGTGTTTAGACTGGACGTCGTGTGCCTTCTGTAGGTATGAGGTGTGTTTAGGCTGGATATCGTATGCCTTCTGTAGGTATGATGTGTGTTTAGACTGGACATCGTGTGCCTTCTGTAGGTATGATGTGTGTTTAGACTGGATATCGTATGCCTTCTGTAGGTATGAGGTGTGTTTAGACTGGACATCGTGTGCCTTCTGTAGGTATGAGGTGTGTTTAGACTGGACATCGTATGCCTTCTGTAGGTATGAGGTGTGTTTAGACTGGACGTCGTGTGCCTTCTGTAGGTATGATGTGTATTTAGACTGGACATCGTGTGCCTTCTGTAGGTATGATGTGTGTTTAGACTGGACGTCGTGTGCCTTCTGTAGGTATGAAGTGTGTTTAGACTCGACATACTATGCCTTCTGTAGGTATGAGGTGTGTTTAGACTGGACGTCGTGTGCCTTCTGTAGGTATGAGGTGTGTTTAGGCTGGATATCGTATGCCTTCTGTAGGTATGAGGTGTGTTTAGACTGGACATCGTATGCCTTCTGTAGGTATGAGGTGTGTTTAGACTGGACATCGTGTGCCTTCTGTATGTATGAGGTGTGTTTAGACTCGACATACTATGCCTTCTGTAGGTATGAGGTGTGTTTAGACTGGACATACTATGCCTTCTGTAGGTATGAGGTGTGTTTAGACTGGACATCGTGTGCCTTCTGTAGGTATGAGGTGTGTTTAGACTGGACATCGTGTGCCTTCTGAAGGTATGAAGTGTGTTTAGACTGGACATTGTGTACTTTCTGTAGATATGATGTGTGTTTAGACTGGACATCGTGTGCCTTCTGTAGGTATGAGGTGTTTAGACTGGACATCGTGTGCCTTCTGTAGGTATGATGTGTGTTTAGACTGGACATCGTGTGCCTTCTGTAGGTATGAGGTGTTTAGACTGGGCATCGTATGCCTTCTGTAGGTATGAGGTGTGTTTAGACTGGACATCGTGTGCCTTCTGAAGGTATGAAGTGTGTTTAGACTGGACATTGTGTACTTTCTGTAGGTATGATGTGTGTTTAGACTGGACATCGTCTGCCTTCTGTAGGTATGATGTGTGTTTAGACTGGACATCGTGTGCCTTCTGTAGGTATGATGTGTGTTTAGACTCGACATCGTCTGCCTCTCGTAGGAAAGAAGTGTGTTTAGACTCGATATCGTCTACCTCTCGTAGGAAAGAGGTGTGTTTAGACTCGATATCATCTGCCTCTCGTAGGAAAGAAGTGTGTTTAGTTTAGAGGACTTTCTGAGACTTCTAGTTTAAAGTAACGCCACTCTGGCTACCAAACTGTTTGTAGCATTGCATAATGTCCATAACGGCCTTAATTTAAAAGAACAAACAATCAAAGTCGCGCAAGTCTATGAAAAGAAACTAGTTACACATCGGTAATAGTCGCTGGCGGAAATGCTCGACTGATAAATCTTCGGGAACATACAGTGAAGTAAACATCACAGAGATTCATGCCGATGGTCTCGTTTATCAATTGTCTGCGCAAACTCACAGTGTGGCACATTGATCCTCTAAGTGTTTGTATAGTTGACTGGTTGAGAACGTCGTCATAAAAGTGATGTGAGCGAATATTACGCAGAGTTTGCAAAAAATAAAAGGTATCAAACCAAATATATATATACAGTGGGAATGTTTCGCAGTGTAAACAATTGCTCCTAAATGATATTTCCTGATGATCCAAGCGTGCAAGGTTGTGGAATTGGGTCTGAATGATTTGATTCTGTCCCTACGCCCCCAGTAGCCTCTGTAGCTACCTGAAGCCCAGCCTGGCAGAGGTGCTGGAGCAGCCCTGACATTCCAGCAGCCTCTTTAGCTACCTGGGGCCCAGCCTGGCAGAGGTGCTGGAGCAGCCCTGACATTCCAGCAGCCTCTGTAGCTATCTGGGGCTCAGCCTGGCAGAGGTGCTGGAGCAGCCCTGACATTCCAGCAGCCTCTGTAGCTACCTGGGGCCCAGCCTGGCAGAGGTGCTGGAGCAGCCCTGACATTCCAGCAGCCTCTTTAGCTACCTGGGGCCCAGCCTGGCAGAGGTGCTGGAGCAGCCCTGACATTCCAGCAGCCTCTGTAGCTACATGGGGCCCAGCCTGGCAGAGGTGCTGGAGCAGCCCTGACATTCCGGCAGCCTCTGTAGCTACCTGGGGCCCAGCCTGGCAGAGATGCTGGAGCAGCCCTGACATTCTGGCAGCCAGACCTTGTCGCTACCTGGGGCCCAGCCTGGCAGAGGTGCTGGAGCAGCCCTGACATTCCAGCAGCCTCTGTAGCTACCTGGGGCCCAGCCTGACAGAGGTGCTGGAGCAGCCCTGACATTCCAGCAGCCTCTGTAGCTACCTGGGGCCCAGCCTGGCAGAGGTGCTGGAGCAGCCCTGACATTCCGGCAGCCAGACCTTGTCGCTACCTGGGGCCCAGCCTGGCAGAGGTGCTGGAGCAGCCCTGACATTCCGGCAGCCAGACCTTGTCGCTACCTGGGGCCCAGCCTGGCAGAGGTGCTGGAGAAGCCAGACCTTGTCGCTAATGAGGAGCATCGAGCGGCTCCTGCGCATGCGCTCTCTCTCTCGCGACAAAACATTGCAAGACAAAGAAAATGACACATACAACTCAATACGAATGGCACACAAACTGGTGCAAATACAATGACGCATAAATGGACTTCGGAACATAGAATCACACATAACGAAACACACAAAATATTCAAGAACTTGAATAAGAAAAAAGGCAACACACACACACACACACACACACACACACACACACACACACACACGTGCGTGCACTTACATAAGCACGTGTACACACACACACACACACACACATACATACACCCGCGCGCGCGCACATACACACACACACACACACACACACACACACACACATATATACAGACACCCCACCCCCACACCATACCCACATATAAGCACTCAAGCACGCACGCACGCACACTAACGCACTCTTTCATGTTACACGCTCTTTCTCTCCAAACATTATTTTCACTCTTAAAAATTCCAGTACTAGACGGCTTGTGTGCCCCCCCCCCCTCCCCCCTTCCACCCCCTCCGACCCACCCCCACCCCCATTTGTGTGCTGCTGTTGTTGTTTCCGTGCGCGTCAAGCAGACGTAATGCTCGACCTCAACTCTCATTGGTCGTCTCGGAATTGTTTATCGCGCTTGGGTTTGCACAACCTGCTTTCGTGGCAAACAAAAGCGTCCATTCATTCATTCATTCATTGATTCATTGATTCATTCATTCATTCATTCATTCATTCATTCATTCCTGCATTCCTGCATTCGTTCGCGAGTTCTTTCGTTCGTTTATTCATTTATTATTCGTTCATTCGTTTGTTTGTTTGCTCGTTCATTCCTCCATTCATTTCTTCATTCATACCTCCATTAATTTTATTATTCATTAGTTTGTTCGTTTATTTCGTTTATTTGTTCATTCATTCATTTGTTTATTCGTTTAATTATCAATTAACTCATTCATTCACTAGCTCATCCCTGCTTTGATGTATTTATCCATCCGTTCCGATAATCATCTATTCTTTCATGCTATTGTTGCTTTCTTTGTTTCCTTATTTGTTTGTTCATTCTTACAATCAGCCATCTATCATCTACCTTCGTTCGTCTGTTTATTTGCTCTTGTGCTTTCATTGGCCAGTTCATGAATTAATTTCTCTCAAGCTTTTCACATTCACTCGTTTGCTTGTTGCAAGAGAATTCCATATTTTCTACAAAGAAGGACAAACCATGTTTTTCACGGATACAGGACGTTTCGTACCCTGGACGTTTCGTACCCTGGACGTTTCGTACCTCATTTAGTCGATTCGTACCTTTTCTAGAAGACGTTTCGTACCCGGGATTTTTAATACATTTTATGCCCATCATAATAGCTGAATAACTGAATTCGTATGCGTGGCTTATTGTTCTGCCTTTATTCTCAACATTTGTACAGGATGAGAGTGCAGAGAGTGTCACCGATCTGGGTGAGATCATTTATTTGCGGAACGACGTTTATTGGCGCTGCTGAAATGGTCGAAGTCGGAAACATTCGGAACGTCGTTTAGCTTAAGATTACACCCGAATCACGCGGACCGTTAAGGTGCATGGAGTACAGTACCGCCGAGCAAGACGTTTGTCACAAAACGCAGATACATTAACGCGGCCGGATCTTAGCATAACTCCCCGGGCGTGCGAAGTCAGTCAGGAGGAGTGGCGGTATTATCGGGTACGAAACGACTTGTGGTACAAAAGGTACGAAACGACTACCAAGGTACGAAACGACTAGGTGCGAATCGACTTGGGTACGAAACGACCCGCAACCGTTTTACACAACATTTAACATTGTTTTACAATCTAAATGTGCAGATAAACTTTGCTTTTTGTCTATCATCAACTGTGGAAATATTATTATAATGGAGAAATAAACCCTGTACGCAATGGTTGGAATATCCCAACAAATGTCAATATTACATGGATTTTATTTTTCCTTCTGCAAGCAGTATACCGTTTCTCTTGTTACTAATCTCTCTTCATAGTACGAGAAACATTTGCGAGCCAAGAAGAAAACATATCTAGGAGGCATACAAGCAGGCAAGGAAGAAAGCAAGCAAATTAACAAAAGAAGTAGGTAAACACAGCAATAAAACAAGCAGGCAGTATGGAACAAATACACGAAACAGGAAATGAGAGAATGAACGAACGAACGAATGAGCAAGATGCAACCGACCAACAAATAATCAAACAAGAAACCAGCACTTTTATCCGAAGACGTTCCTGATGGCGCGTGTTCCTTAAAGCAAGGATTTCCTGTACAGAAAGAGGACAGACTTTGGCTGCAGAGGAGCATCCATCTTCTTTGAGTTCTTCTCGTCTTAACATCCCTGCTGTCTGAGGGCCATATTAAGGCGTGATCTTTGACGAGTGCTATGATAACTGATGCGGAGTTGGCTGCACTCTGATTTTCTTTCGTCCCATGGTGCTCACGTTGAACCAATGAGTTGGTCCTCCACAATTTCCCATGATTCTGCAGCGGCCCTACGTGACCCCCATGACGGACGGACAGAGGTCTCACGTGCTGGTTTGGGTCATCTTGAGGCTGCGGAATTCCCCAGCTTCCCCGCCAGTCCGTGCGTGACCGTACCTCTGACCACTGTGTGACCGAGCATGACAGCTGCGTAGTGAAATGTAAGTCTCTCTCGTATCAACATTTTCCTTTGGTCAGTCAGTAAGTCAATCAGACCAATAGTCAGTCAGTCAGTCAGTCAGTCAGTCAGTCAGTCAGTCAGTCATTCATTCATTCATTCATTCATTCATTCATTCATTCATTCATTCATTCATTCATTCATTCATTCATTCATTCATTCATTCATTCATGCATTCATTCATTCCTGCATTCATTGATTCATTCATGCATTCATTGATTCATTGATTCATTCATTGATTCATTCATTCATTCATTTATTCGTTCATTCATTCATTCATCTATTCATTCATTCATTCAGGCAAGCAGGCAGACATGCAGATAGGCAGGCAGGCAGACAGGCAGGCAGTTAGGCAGGCAGGCAGGCAAACAGACAGGCAGGCAGGCAGACAGGTAGGCAGGCAGTCAGGCAGACAGGTAGGCAGGCAGACAGGCAGGCAGGCAGGCAGACATGCAGTCTGTTATTCAGTCCCCTTGAGGTGAAGCTTTGCGTCAGGTCACCAGACAAGCAACCTCTGATCCACTGAAACCAATTTGCAACTATTTAGTTAATTCAGTTTGGTGAGTCTTTTTCGTGAAAGGGCTGTTACAAACATTACATGTAACACGTTTATGGCTAAAACTGTTTCCAAACGAAGATGTAATAACAGGCAAATGTAATTAAATTGACCCCTTCCTGAAAGTTTTAGTAATTGATTTCCCTATAAAACTATCTTTATTTAATGGTCCATGGAGGAATAAATCTTAACTGATAAAACCATTTCGCTTGTGAGTCAGAATATTTCATATTAAGAACAAACGTGCACACACGTACATATATTTCCGTCGCAAGTGTAGTGCAAACTGATGATTGTATTATTCTTTCTGTTTCCACGCTCCGATTTTGCTACTGGCTATAGTTGCAAATTTTACCTCGACAAAATTATCATGCTCGTTCTGTTGACAATCCCATATCATGGAGAGAAAAAAAATCGTCTGAAACGAAATCCTTTTTGACAGAATCTTGAAAGGTGTGGCTTTCTTTCATTTTCATCCCGATTTTCCCCGGACGACGCAGAGCATCTTTCAACCTGGCGTCTTATTGATACAAATTTATTATTGGAGAGGTTCGCCATGACTGGGTTGGCTCTGGCCAGGCAGGCGCGTAATTTAGAGCAGGGCGATTGTTCAAGTTGCGTCTCTGTCACACAGAGAGTCCCCGCCTCTTCTTTTATATCTCCCCCCAGCATCAGGCCTCCTTGCTTTTGTCGCCCACCCCGGCGCTTCTAGCCCCCCTCAAAAACCTCCTCCCGCGCGCAGCGGGGGAGAAAGAACCCCCCGACAATTATCCTCGCCTCCGCGGCACGCGTTCGAGAGGGTTTTTATTATTATTTTTTTCTCATTCAATTCGGAAGGCTCCGTCTCTCCCCTTCTTTTCAAACTTTCTTTCTCCCCGCGCGCGAAACAGCTCGTGACAGACAGCAGAGTAGAGCCAGGTTTGTGCGCATGCGCGCAGGTGTGTGCTTGAGCGTGTCGTTTGTCCGCCTCGTGTTTTTGTGCATCTCCGCAAGTTCGTCGCTCCCTGAGCTGTCTCATCGTCATGAGAAGCAAAAGCAAAGCCAGGAAACTTACCCACGGTAGGACAGAGGCATTCTCTCTCCATTCCTGTCACCTTTTCAGTCAAATGTTTTGCTTCAATTCCGCGTGGTGTCCAGGTTTTGCAAGCGACGTGTGTGTGATCTATGCTTGTCTGCTGTCTCTCCGCGTAGCAGACGACAACGATCTTGCGCCGTTGCTCGGTCAGGGGGAGGAGGTGGTTGACGAGTTGCTTGAAACCACAGCTGTGTATGAGAACTGTTTAATTTTCTATCGTTCGGGGAGCTTTTCTTCCCGATTGGCATGAAACCCATCCATCCCCACTGTCAACCCTAACCACTCCTCAATCAATTATCTACCCATTATCTCCCACTGAGTGACCACACAGTCGGTGCCAAGCCACATTTCATTTTGCATGACTGAGTTTTGCATCAGAGGGCGAGCAATTCGCGTGACTGTTAACAGTTTATTATCAAATTACTCCACCCTCATGGCCATTGTTTATATTTATCGCCAATGATAATAATCGCGATTAGACTAAACTAGGGCAGGCGGAGAGCAAGTGTGCGAGAACAGTTTCTTAGTGTGGTCCAGGGAATTAATTCTTCGGTAAATTGAGTGAGCTAGAGGGAAAGAGAGAGAACAATCTAGAGAATAATGTCGATATTCTCTCTCCTCCTCCTTCGAGGTGGAGAACCGAGAAGAATAGGCGTAGAGCGGAAGAGCTGTGAAAGGCACGATGTTTTCTGACTACATTGTGTCAACTCTCTCCGACTCGCAACAGATGCTTGGCGGGGCTGGAGCCTGGCTATACGCCTGTGGAGCGACAGGCAGCTTGCTAGATTGATATCTTCAGGTCAAGACGACTGTGTTTTCATCTCAACCCTGCGGAGAACAGTCGAGCCTGATATCTGCTATTCGAGCTGGCCTTGTCAATGGGCTCTCGGATTTTAAACGAGTTGGTAATTGCCCTTGTTAACTTCTCTGTCGCTCTACCGACACCGACCTGTTCTCAAGGCGCTCGGCTATTTTCCGATCGCGCCAAGCGGTCGATACTTGCTGGGCAAGCAAGATTGGGTGTTTGGAAATAATTACACGTTGTAGCGGATTTGATTTCCACACTTAAAGGGTTTGTGGCGATAGCGGTTCGACTTGCTACTTCGATTTTTTTTTTAATGCAACTGGTCCCGCGCCAAAGTTACAAGAGTTTTTTGTTGC